>QFEZ01000258.1:23696-83434 GCA_003316425.1 Russula lepida | reverse complement strand
ACAACAGCCCGTGCCCGAAATGGGGGACTATCATCACGCGATCATCGACGACGACGACAGCAACGCCAGGAGCAGTGATCAAATCGCAGCGGTACTTCTCATAGACCCAATCCCATTCCTTCTCCACCACCCAGCAGTAGCACACAACTTTCTCTACCGCAAACCTCGCCACGCTCACGAATGGCAGCTATGGTTTTTTTCGAGTCGCGAGCCCGATACGGCTCGTGCGCTCTCACGACACTTTTTCTGGTTCGAGTGTATTCTTTTTCGCGAGGACGTCCTCGGCGCCACTAGTGTGGTAGGACGCGGATCAGCAGAAACAGCAGGGAAGCGAGTCAAGATGCCCATTACTGTGAGCCTTGCCGGTCGCGACCAGATCATTGATGCGCGCGCCGTGCGTGCGTATCTTACCGGCAGCGAGGACCCTGAGGAAGAGGAACAGGCGAATCCTAGAGGTAAAGGCAGGGCAGGACTGCCGCCTAGTCGCTGGGAACAGGATGGACTCGAAGTGCTTTATTTTCCCGAGCTGGACCATGCGACGGTGGTCGATATGCCGAGAGACCGTGCTCAGCTACTGGAAGTTCTTGATCGGTTCGTGCGGCTGGATGAAGAGGATGGGGATGTGACTAGGAACGAGAACGGGGTCGGCGCTGCTGCAGAGGCCGTGCTAAGTGGGAATCTTGTGGACGTAGAATGAGCGATATAATGCGTTACTGTTTCGACGGATTTATATCTGGGATATACCCTCATCAAAACTATAATCGGAGGGCACTTTATTTATTTTCAGGGCAGTCTAATTCTTTAGCTATACAGCAGTGTATACTGTATCTCACTGTAACGGGGCCCAACTCTCGAGGACCATCAAGGATCTATGAAACCCCACATGCGCGCAGCATTTTTGATTTTCTCCTCTTCACCGTCTGCATTACCGCCCTCAGCACCCCGCACGACAGCATCCCACACTGCACGCGTAGCATTCCGCTCTGCCCTGCTAAGAAACTGCACTACGGTCCTGAACCGGGACACTTGCGTTAGGGAACACATGACCTCCCTAACGGCATCAAGAGACGCGACTTGGTCTCTATCGGCGGAAGCGGCGGCGAGCACAGGGATGAGCGAAGCGAGGAGGGCGGGTTCGAGCGAAGCGCCGAAGAGCGCTGGGAGGGATGTGGGATGGATCGACTGCCGGATCAGATGATGGCATCAAAGAAGAGCTAAAAGGGAGGTTGAGAGGGTACACGACACGTACGTTTAGTAAAGCCCAGCGCGTGCCGGTGTCCGAGGAAGGTATACTGTCCAATGCGCGCGTAAACTCAAAGAGCGTGCGCGGGGCCGCTAAAGGAGCGCAAGTCACTGCTGGTGCTGCATGTGCGGACGATTTCGATGTTGCCTGTGCCGGTGTTGATACTGGTGTTGGATCCTTCGGCGGGTCAGCCACCGCGGGCGCGGGCGCGGGGACGTCCCGCGTTTTGAACACGGTGTCCTTACCCGACATGCGGAAGATACCACCGCCGACATGTCCCGCAGACTTTGCATCGCGGACTTGCTTGGCTTCTCTGAACGACGCAGGCGTTGGCTTTGATGAGGTGGAGGCAGGGGCGGGGGAAGGTGCTATTGGTGTCGATTTTCCGTCGGAAGGTGGTGATTGGGAGACGCGGCGCGAGCTGACGGGGTTCAAGAGAATATCATTATCACTCGTTGGTTGGATGATGACGGGTGTGTGATCGTCGTCATCGACTATGGTAATTGGAACGCGACGTCGTTTGGGAGGCGCTGCGGAGGAAGAAGATGACGCGTGTGGCGGCGTGGAGGTGGAGACGTCGATCGGCGTAGATCGCTGCCAACAGGCGTGAGGAGATAATGTGATAAAAACGAATAGAATAGCGTACCGTCTTTCCCTTCTTGTTCACAATAAGCTCGTCCACGCGCGCGAGCTCGGCCTTGACCGTTTCGTTGTTCGGTTCGAGCTTGAGTGCCCTTTGAAGATCTAGAGACGGAAGACGCCGCAGGACGACGACGATGACACTTGTTCTAATATCAGAAGAAGTAGGGTTGATTGTCGGTTACACACCGTTATGGGCCTCACCGAGCTTTTGGAGCGCAGTGCGTGCCTGCGCCCTACGAAAGAGTGCCTTGACGTTCTTGTTGGAAAGATCGAGCACGGTGGTACAGTCACGCTCGGCGTCTTCATTCCTACGATGTACAGAGATGTAGCATTAGCGGAACGATCGTTCGAAGGGTGACGAGGACTTACTTTGAGAGTTTGAGATAGGCAGCTGCGCGGTTAAGAAAGAAGGTTGGCTCCGAGGGGTCCGCGAGGGCGGCAGCGGAATAGTGTCCGATTGCTGCGGCGTAATCGCCAGCTTTGAAGGCAGCATTGCCCTATACCCAGGATGAGAAAGGGGATGTGAAAGATGAAGAGATGGTCGAGACCTTTTCTTTGCTTGCGGAGGACGGAGATGGCATTAGTGGGACAAGAAAGGCAAGTGGAGAATGGTCATTTGGTGGTTTGACTTTTGGAATCACAACTTTGTGTTCGACACCTCAGCGCTCAAAAAGCAATGGACTCGGTCCCTCATCGTGCGTCTTCACGTCTAGATGCAATCGCTTCCTTGGCTCACCCTTCCCCCCGTTTTCTTGCGCTCCCACCGCCATTCCTCAAAAAAAGCGTCTCTCAGTCGCAATCTTCATGTCGTAGCCCCTTCTCTCGTGCATACCCTCAGCCAGGAGGACAACTCTATACTCAGCGTCGCGACATGTGATGACCACATATACAGTGGTAGCCAGAACCAGAATATCTCAGTACGGCTCCCCTTTGCCCTGCCCCGCCTTTATCCCCACGTGCGCGCTGACCCGGTTGAACTTGCAGGTCTGGGACAGTCGCACCTATACCCTCCGGACACAACTTAGAGGTCACACAGGCAGTGTTCTTGCCCTGGAATACGCGTCGGATAAACATTGGCTATTTAGCTCGTCGGGTGTGTCCCGTTATCCGCAATCACCGAATTGAATTGAATTTGATCACATCACAGGAGACAGCTCAGTCCGCGTCTGTACCCTCTTTCGCTTTCCCCGGCCCGCCTCTCGCTTACCCCTCATCTACATCTTTAGGTGTGGGATACCAAAGAGTTGACCCCGCTCTACGTTATCAATCCCTTCCTCGACACCAACTCGGGAGACCTCTTCTCCCTCGCTTGGTCGCCCACTCTTTCTACCATCTACATCGGGTGCCAAAACACCTCTCTACAGTGGTACAACTTCCGCGACTCTGTCGGCACACCATCACAATCGTCTGGTACATCGACACCGAGGCCTGCACACAAATTCTTCAACAGCTACCCTCGCTTTCAGCGGCGCTCTCCCGATCTTGAATCTAGCAATGGTGTCAACAAATCTGTCCAGGGCGCAGATGGCCACGTCGTATTCGTAAACCCTCCAACACCTCGCGCTGAGTTTAGCATCCCTGCACAGAATGTCATCGACTCGGCCCACTACGGTTATGTGTACTGCATGGTGCTCTTACCCTCTACCCGCCAGGGCGCGACCAGCACCGCACAAAATGACGTTGTTCTCGCTACTGGGAGTGGCGATGAGACTGTCAAGGTGTGTATGATTTGAATGCGCTTCTAGCCCGCTTAAACGTTTGGATATCAGGTCTGGAAGTGTTTTCCCAACGGTCTCGAGCTCCTCACTACCATCGAATGTACCCACGGCGCCGTTCTATCCCTCGTCACGCGGGAAGACCTACTATATGCGGGTTGTCAGGACGGATACGTACGCGTTTGGGACTTGCAGACCAAGACGTTCATTCGTACGATCATCGTTCAGGAGGTGAGCGTCCTCTCTCCTCGTCCTTTTTCGTCGCTGTGCTTATCTACGTGCCTAGAACGTGGACATTCTATCGCTCTCCATCCTAGGATCAGACCTTTATGTCTGCTCCGCCGATGGGCAAGCCAAAGTAATTTAACCCCTTTTTTTTAAATTACCAACCCCCACATTGACTTTGTCGCAGAGGTACTCTGACACTTTTGATTGTACTGCCTCATGGAACGCGCATTCTGGAATCGCCCTTTCGTCCATCATTACACGTAATACCAACGCCGGAGAATTTGAGCTTATCACGGGCGGTAATGATGGCGCCATCAACGTACTCCTAACTATATACATCCCATCACGCAACTCTGACCCGTCTGTATCTCCAGGTTTGGAAGATCCCCCCTGGGGGCGTCGATACCTCTAATGACCACATCCATGAAATACTTGACGAGGAAGGCCGCAACGCCAATAATGGTACGTTATGTTGTTCCTTTTACCTTATTGCCTACTGATAGAGATGTAGACATCCTCGTCTTTGCGCTATCAAAATTTACTTCTATTCCAAGCGTTTCCAGTTCTCTTGATCACGGTGAGGATTGTCGGCAGGCTGCCATTTGGCTCACCAAGTGCCTCGGGCAACTCGGCGCCTCATCCAAAACAGTACGCGCCCTCTTCTTCGCCCAGTTTCATCTCGTGTGGGGGCATTCAGCCAATAAATGGATCGGAATAAATTAGCTTTACGCGGATGACGCCGCGGTACACAATCCGATAGTATTTGCGTGCTTTCAAGGGGCGCAAACGTGCGTTAGGAAACCACGTATCCTCTTCTACGGGTAAGTTCATGATCGGATGGTGCTCTCCACGATTAAGACTGATGTACGATACGCACACACAGGCATTACGATGTAATCTCCGCTCCCACAGAAGGATGGGTGAGCGATCCGTTCAAGCTGACAGCGCGGAATGGGTATCTGTACGCGCGTGGCGTCGCGGATGATAAGGGCCCGATTCTTGCCGTCGCTTGTGCGGCTGCGGCCTTGTTGCGGGCGCGAAAGCTCTGTGTAGATCTACTCTTCCTCGTGGAAGGGGAGGAAGAGACAGGGAGTGGCGGATTCGTGGATACCGTGGAGAGACACAAGGTGCGCGGAGGTGGAAACCTCTGATCTGGTGCCCTGACCTGGTTACTTGGTGGAATGATGTGACTGATTGGCTGGCATGCTGTAGGATCTCATTGGAGAGGTGGACGCGATACTAGTTAGGTGAGTTCGAGCCACCACCTTTCTAGGTTCGGTGGCGTTGAATGAAGTGACGTTTGCTTTGTTTTGTTCTGTGCAGCAACTCGAGCTGGATAGCGTGCGATGTCCCATCGATCACGTACGGCCTACGCGGAGTCGTGCATTGCGCCATCGAGGTCAGGAACTACACTTTGCCGCATATTTCGCCTCTCATCCGCTCGCCATCAATGTTCAGATCTCATCAAAATCCACGAAAGACTGCCATTCCGGTATCGACGGTGGTGGGTGGGACGAGCCAATGCGAGACATGTGAGCGTTTTTCGCCCCGCAAGGTGCCGAGGGTCAACGTATTTTCACAGGATTCAGGTTCTCGCGGGACTCACAGACCGCAACCGCAACGTGCTCATCCCAAATTTCTGTGCGAAATTAACTTTTCTCCCCCCTTTCTCCAAGTACGTCACACTGATCAACCGATCAATCTTATCCCCGCTCTACAGACGACAAAGTGCGCCCGCTCGATGAAGAAGAGGCTGGTCTTTTCCACCTGCTAGAATCAGTTACCCAGCTCTCTGCAGCTTCTCTCAAGTCGCGCTGGCGTGAACCTTCATTAACGATTCACAGCGTGCGCGGATCGGGACCGCATAACCCTACGGTCATACCTGCTTCCGTCACTGCGCAAGTCTCGTTACGTATCGTTCCCGATCAGGTGTTAGATGATGTTTGTGTGGAGCTCGTACAGCATTTGCGCGCGTCGTTTGATGCGTTAAACTCTACCAACACGATCAAGGTATGTATACAATTACGCTTTATTCCTTGCTCCTTTTTTTGACACTGCGATGATCATGATAGGTTACTGTGGATCATACGGCCGATTGGTGGCTTGGAGATTTGACACATCCTTGGTTCCTCGAGCTCGAACGCGCCATTTATGACGAATGGGGTGCCGAGCCGATGCGCGTGCGCGAAGGTGGTGTACGTACCTTCCTTCCGTCTTTTCGCCTACCCTCTCCGTCTTCGCTAAACCGCTCTCTACCCCACTAGTCTGTACCCTGTATTCCGTTCCTCGAAAAAGCTTTTGGCTGTCCCGCACTTCACCTCCCGATGGGCCAAAGCTCGGTACGTTTGTTCAGTTAGGTAGCTGACTGATCCTGATCCGTTGTGTGGTGTCCGCTATCTTATAATAATAGGGTCAAGCGCACTTGCCGAACGAGCATATTTCACTGTCGAATCTAAGACATGGAAAAGCCGTCGTTGAGCGATTCTTACTGGCCATCGCGCTGAGTGGCGTAGTGTCGAGAACGCAAAAGTCAGAGGCGCAGGCACCGACGACTGTCGGATGATGGCGATGATGGCACGGATATCCTTTCGTCCGGCTCTGTAGATTCGCATTTGTAATTGCTTTCTGATGCTTTGTTGATTCTGTCAGACGCTAGTCGCTCACGGGATCAGTTTTAAATTTTAATGATTAGACTAGTGGGTTTGTTCAAGATTGGAGGCAACAAGAAAGCATTAATTAAGTACAAGATAGAACGAAGTATGAGAGATTATAAGTGCAGATGTGTCTAGATCTATCCGACGGTAAAACTGTGCGATGGATAAGAGTTCGAGACAACTTGATCGATATGGAAATGATAGATCACTCGGCGATCGCGTCGATCATGTCGGCGTTCATGATGGCTTGCTAGGTTCTCATTTCGCAGACAGTCCACATACCCGACGCAATGCATCCAATACAACCTACGGAAAGTAAAATAAAAAATATCACCGTCAGATGATAAGGTCACGCAAAGATAAAAACTTTTTGCAGGGGAAGGAAAATGGTGAGTCTAGACTGAAAACCGGTACGTACGTCAAGACGGTTGATTTTTACATCAACGGTGGTTCCTGTTCTTCTCGACCTCTTCTTTTTCTTTGGTCGTGCGTCGTCAGACCCGCGGGCACTGCCAGTAAATCTCCACTTCGAAAGTCTGGGGCTCGCAGAGACCGTAGGTGGTTCCGCGATAGTAGTAAAAGTTGTAGGATGTACCAGCTCTTCTTCGTCCTCGTCTTCTTCCTCGTGCGGTATTACCTGCCGCTGTGCACTGCTGGCACCACGCCTGGGCAAAGTGTAACCCTCTAGCCAGGGCACGTACGGACGCGATGGCGGATCATGGTAACGATAGTCTACCGTTTCCTAAAAATAAAGATAAAGGGAGAAGGGAGATATTCGGATATATTTTAGCTGGAGCAGGTTTAAAAATAAAAGGAGGGCAGGGTCCAAACGCCCAATGGATTCACCATGAATTTCTCGCTGCTTTGTTCGCGCTCCGCAGACAACATAGCTGCTGTCTTTGGTCTTGTTGGAGGTGGTCTTGTAGTGGACCGGGAGTGGGATGGTGGATATTGGTGGAGCCCGGGAGGGACTGTGCGCCGTGCAGGGAGGTAAGTGCGCTTGTTACTGTGGGCACGGGCACGGGCGTGGGCTTGGGCGTTTCGCATGTAACCATGGGCGTACGCTGGCGAGGGTGGGTTCACCTGGGCGGTCATAACCCAGGCGAGTGACGGGAAGGGCGGGTGGGGACACTGGTCCCGGTGCTTTTTGGACATGCGGACGTTGGGGAGGGATGAGGGGAATGAGGGATGAAAATTTGAAAGGAGGACAGAGGGGAGGGAGTATTTAATGGATATCAAAAGAAGGTGGCGTGGCCAATTGCTTCGAGCAAAGGCCAATGTGAGAAAGTCGAAAAGTCGCCGTGTTCTGGTATAGTACTTACTAGACGTCGGCCCCCACCCGCTTCCAGACCCCAACTAAGTATTAAGCTCTAGATTGGCTCGTACACCAACCAGTCCATCTCCCTTCTCACGTGTTCTCTTTCTGAAAAGCTTCGTCGGTTTGTCACTAGGGGCGCAGCTTCAACAGGTAAGTTGTATTTAAACCCGTGGTATAGATTCCCAAAATACTGATGATGGCGGCAGTGAGTACCCCACAACCTCTAGAAGAATAGGAAAAAGTGCCGCCGTTTCGAGGGTTATGGATTAGAAAGCAGGCCTGGCCCCGGGAAGCTCAATCTGCTATCTGTCGCCCAAGTGCCTACCGCTGGTCCGTGGTGGTGGTGGACGTTTTCCCGTGTTATTCGATGGCGAGCTTTTCGGATATGGGGTGCCACGTTAGTGAGCACAACCGTAAGGGGAAAGGAAACAAGAGGAAGAGGAGCGACGCTCTGATCGGGAGAGATTTGCTCTCGAAGCCAGATACATCTCGCTTCTGTGTGAGTGGAACATATCCGACAAATCTCCCCATCAGTCTCCACTAATGTAATTAACCCCCTACTTTCTGCAGAGTCATTGATATACCGCGCAAGGAATGTACTGAACTGCAGCCTGAAACGATGCATACTTCTGCTGGCTTCTCCTGCTGTGCCGTCTGCTCTTTCTTCTTTACGCGCGCAAAACATATCACCTCAAATAAACGACGCTCATATAAGCTGTTCCACGGAGCTTTAGTCTACAACTCCCTCCAGAGAATTGCCGTGGGTACGGAGGCCACGTAGGTCAAGTCCCCGACATATCCCAAAATGGAAAGCCGTTACGAGTACGTGACGAGTGACAGGGAGTGTGACAGAGCAAAAAGGCGAGTCATCGTCGAGCCAGAGCCAGTGATCCACACAGTTTCTAAATGTTCGAATCTCCAGCCCAGTGTGACCCAGCTCGAAGTAAATCCCAAGTGACTGCATCAAACAGTAGCACATATAACTGTGCGTCAAGGTCAAACCAGCCGGCGTGGACAAACCCGGAAAAGTTGGCAACGCAGAAGACGTGAGCAGCACCAGATGCCAACAAGGGCGAGTGCGTGGCACAGATGCACATGTACTTCCGGCAAGAATGAACAAAAAAACGCGGACTCATCGAAACCTTGATCTGACGACTAGCCATCTGGCGTTCTGGGTTCTTATCTGAGGGGGTGATCGGTGCCCACTAAACCAGTACCACAGTACATGCAGGGAGAGAACCGGAAAGCCCACGCTCGCAGCAAGTACACTTGGTGGAATGCAACATAGGGGGAGTCTATACCCAGAGTTGGGAGTGAAGTGCCCATGGACGAGATGTTGATGCCTCTGTCGACGATGCGCAAACTTCAGACGCGAAATACTGACAAGTCGGAACGGCCAAAAATCTGGGGAACATGTTTTGTGAGTTGCGAGAGTGACGAAGAGGCAAGAACAGGACACATACCACAGGCCCCGTGTTGAATAGGAAGACGATGGACAAGGGGGATGAACGGGATGTGGCTCAGGGTGCGACGAGGAATATCTCCCGTTTCAATGCCCGCTCCTCTTCCCACCCCTCGTATTTTTATCCCTTCCCTCCAATCTACCATCTCATCCCTCTTAGCCCTGTCTTCCAGTTGTGGCCCAGTTATTTTCATACCTTCCTCGTCCCCGTCCCCCCAGAATGCCGTTGACCGATGACGGTGTTTCCTCGCCTTTTCCAGCGTCCCCAGAATCGGCAAAGGCATTCGTTTGGATTTCTGACACGCATATATTCTTTTCATGACGCCCCGAAGCCTTTCGTCCATCACCAGCACCCCTGTCCAACCGCATCTCCTCGCATTCGCCGCCAACATTTTCATCATACCTGCCTTTTCAACATGACCGCCCTGACGATGCCCTCCAGCAGATTGCGGCATGTCAAAGCCCACCATGCGAAATTCTAGCGAAGGAAGCTACCGGACGGCTTCTGAACACACGCACCCCTCCCTCTATTCGCCAGTGATCACCTTGATGTGCACCCATGTGTGGATATGGGGAGCCTGTAGAATGGCCTCGTTAAACCCTATTGACAATTTTTTTTCACTTAAATCGCCACTCGCGCCTTCTATTGATGTAACTCATATGAAGATGCCGATCCCCCCCTCCTCCGCGGAATGACCGACACTACTGTACATAAAGAGCCGACGACAAGTCGAAAGGTTTCTCAATATTTCCAAGTTATCCGTTATGGGGGCCGCTCACTGTATTTTGGATGTTTGGGTGCCGCCTAGTTTTAGCACCTGGACCCCTAGTCATAAGGTGCGTAAATCCTTCAGTTAAACGTTTGTTTAGCAATAAACATAGTAAATCCCAGGAGATTGTAATGTCAGTGTTGTGCGATGAACGTGCCCCAAGCAAAACTTGAGCTCGCTCCTCAGAGTCTGGGTTTATCCCACAATCCCCACCATTCGCATATCTCCGGCTCCTTGGCAATTGCATCCCATCCACCGTCTGACCCCGTTACAGCACGCGTATGCTCAGCGGCTCGAGCTGCCCATTTGCGTGCAGCTTTCGCTTCTCCCAAGGCGCAACGAGCTATCACCATGGCTCGTGCAAGATAGATCCAATAAGTAGGATAGAAAATCATCTCCCGGTCAAGCGCGTCCTCTATAGCGCGAAGGTCATTTGGCAGCCGCGCACGATCGTTTCCCTCGTCCATTATCCAGTCCTCCACGATTTCCCGATAGTACTTGCCAATGTCAGTCGCGGATGTAGAGATGATCAGCCTCTCTTCGTCGCTGCGATCGCGCACTTCCGAGGACTGCCCACAAAGCAGACACGCGCATTTGAAGTTATAGCACTCAAGGAGGAACTTTTGACGTTCGTGCGTAACCGCCGTAGGCTCCATAATACTTTGGAAATAGGAGATCGTGACCTCTTCGCCTGCGGAGATGGGGCGCAATGCTCGGATCTCTCCAGAGAATGTTCCACGATCCCATCTGAACATCGCATTTGGGCAACAGCTGGCAACGCCTCGTTATAAGTACTCGGACAGGCACCGCGGAAAGGGGAAGTGCGACACCTGTGATTAAGACGAGAGAAGGTTTCGAAAACTGCCGAGTAAAGAACATCATGACCTGGCATGCCAGGAATGAGGAAGGAGTTGGTGGATATAATGCCCAGTGCGTCGTCCGGATCTGCCGAGTTACAGTTGTGCAGCGCAAAGAGTGTCGTACGTTGATTTGGCGTCATTGTGTCCGTTGCAGCATTTACAAGCTGTCTAGGGTATAGGCAAGTACGTGGCATCACGAGCAAAGCGCGTTCTCTTGCCACGGGCCCGCCACGAGGCACCGCGCAGGCTGCCACGCAACCTTTACCCTTTCCTCGGATGATTTCGACGCGAAGGTAACTGGTCTCGGCCTTGCCGATGGGTTTGTACACGATCGATGGCCAGCTCAAACCGACTTCCTTGGGAAAGATACAGGTTGTGACGCCTTCTATACCCCACGCGGGGATTCGCGACAACATAACATCCTCCGTACTTCGTACGTGCGCCGTTAACCACGTTGCCGCATCGGTTTCTGGAAGTAACACGGTGGAGAACTCGTCGTCGCTTTGGATGGTGATGTCCTCCGGGATGGGTAGGATGTCAGAGTTTGAAGGAATCTCGGGTTCAGATGGCGGCGCGCCAGCGAGCCGCCGCTTTTTAAAGACGGGAAGCTTGGGTTGCCATGCCTCAAGGAGTCTCTGGATGAGAGGTAGATTTTGGTTGCTCGGATCGGGGCTCGCAGAAGCCATGCACTCGGATTTACCAACGACTGGCGGATGAATCCTTGGCAGCGTGCGGGGGAGAGGACGATGATACGAGGTGTGTGCAACCGCAGTATAATCGCCCCAGTTGGTAAAATACTATAACCTTTCTGTGGCATAGGTTGAACACCCATTGTGTCTCTGTCAGGAACACAGTCCACTATTTGACATTGTGGCATTCGATATTCCCGCACAATAACAATGAGGCGATGACCGACGATGGCTAGCGAAATGTCAGACACAAAATGGCTGGCGTCTTCACGCACGTGCCGCTGAACACTTGAGCGTGTGAATTACCTCTGATAAAGTTCGATAGAGAATCGATATTGACCTTCATATCAATGCGGGCGTATGAGCTGTGGGCATGCCTACGAGACAGAAACAACACTGTCAAATTTTCCTCCATTGTGCGTCTGATACCACCCATCACCTCATTAACCGAAGCGCCATCTAGATCTTCCCGCCCCTCAGAGTACGAGGATGACAGGGATACCAAGCTCTTCGATGCTGCAAGTAGTGAAACGCTATCTCCACCACTTGTGAAGCCACATCCTTCCTCTCCATTCCTCATCGATCTCTTGTCTCGGGACGACATCTTTATAGTACCCTCGTGGCAACAACTTCAGTAAATGGACAGACAAAGCTACAGTAACATTCACATGTCATGTTACAGGCCCGGGGTGTGATGTGATGAGGTGGATTTGCAGTACCCGAATATGGCCTCTCAAACAATAACCCTCTCCCCTCGTCTTTAGCACAAAAACGCTTGCAACACTTATCGGGGCCCCGCTGGAGGGCCAGCTACTAGGGAGGGTGCGAGAACTGGAGAAGGACCATAGCTGATTATATGTAGTGCTATCAGACGTACCTCAAGTCGTCGTTGCTTGAACTTCCCATTGACGATTTCCCCGTCGCATACTTCGATGCGCCTGCGACTAATCAAAAACTAACTTGCCTACTGCCGCGGAACGCGTTCCCAAAGTGTTCAAAAGTTTTCAGCCAAGGAGCCAGCCAAAGCACTCGACGCGTATGGCAAGATGGAAAGATGAACTCCACAGGTCATATGAAGCTGTTGGACTATACCAAACGGCGACTTGAACTGCAGTGCGCTAACCGACTTTGGTCTCCTCTCGACCATTCTGTCTGATCAGTTCTTGTCCAGCCAGGGGTAATCACCACAAAGACGATCATATCTCCGCTGATTCTGGGTCCGATTCCAGTTTCAGTTTCTGACGCACAATCTTCAAAGGGGCTCAACGACTAGATGCTCTCTCACGAGGCTAGAGCACACGCTAATGTGGCCATGCTCGATACCGTCGATGATTGTCTCATTACTAACTGTTCAAGTTATCTACAAGATGGCATATCTCCCTTAATCAGGATGGACGAGCATGAACTCTTTGACAAGGGTTGGCTTATCCCACTACGAGAGGAGGATGTTATAGAGAGATACCTCTAATGAAAAACTCTATTTCAACGGAAATGTACGTCACTCTGTATTTTGCATTTGTTTTGTGCCCCTCGCCCTTTTCAGTCGCACATGCAGACCCACCTTATGAAGCTCAAGACCGTTACACATATTTTCCTTAACTTCGTATTATAAAAAACGTGTCAAGCCATCGAGACTCTGAGGCATTACACCGACATTCACTTGCTGATAAAACTTACTGTCGGGATGCCCGAGTTACCATGCTTTTGGTTTGCATCGTAAATGTGCTTTCTTTTCGAAGACTGCATCATTCCCAAGTGGATCATTGCTTGACGCTCGCGAAAAGGGACAACCCTTCCCTAGAACTGGAGAGAAATTACACCCATTTTTATACTAGCAACCCTCTATCGTAAGACTGCCAAACCATTAAAACTCCACCATCAGAGCTCTGGATCATCACGCGGAGCTTGGTTGGTTGGTGAGACATGTTGTCGGGGTACCTGGGCCACCGTGGTTCAGAACTCGCAAGGTGAAAGATATTCACCGGCATTCATAAAATCACCCGCTGTGATATCATTTCACCCTTCACATGCTTCACACCCAAGTCTCCTGCCCGCAGAAGCCCGCTCGGCTCAAACTCGGGATGTTTTCGATGGAATCACGTCTCGATCTCACCTCAGGCTTCCCATCTTTCATCGCAGTTATAGAGAATACGGTACGTCCGAGTCCAAATGTAAGTTAGCCACCAGGTCACAGCGCGGCACACACCATGACATCGGACAATGCAGCTTTTTTCAAATCAAACTCGAAGCTACGCTACGGTCCGGCCCGCCGACAACTCTAGAAAAATGCCCATGGCACCCTTCAGGTTGTGCATGTACATGATGGTTGGGTCCACGCAGTTGTAGTATTCATCTCATTACTATAAGGTCCAATGCCGCCATCTTGTATCAGAGGGCCGTCTGAGAGGGAGGAATCACCTGTACTGTGCTGTACTGTATTACACGCGCACGTTCCTTCAACTTCCTTGTGCGCCCACACGTCAGACAGCGCGACGTTCGGCGTATAAATGACTTTCCTCGGCGAAATCATAACTCGACTCGGCGATGATCTGGCGATAGCTGATAAGCGCTGTGCGTCATACCAATACCCTACCATCGAGAAATACCGAATACTGACTAGCTACGGATACAAAGTGTCATGTGCATTCATCTTTCCTATCTCATTAGCGCCCTCGTTTTCTGTTTTCTGTTTCTTCTTTCTTCTCAGATCTTTTCCTCTTACACTGCAGATGAAAAGCGCCTTTCTCGCTAACGGAAAAGAAAACGAATGATAATGCAGCGAAAACACGCTAATGGGATAAAATAGCTGAAAAAAAAGTAAAGCAGTACAAGAATCTGGATATTTGGGGAGTGGGCAAAAAGTCAGAGAGAAAGAAAGTGATTGTACAACGTTCACAACAACTTCGTCAGCTATATTAACACAGTATTGCACAGCGTGGTGGGATGGTTTGACTGCATAGACAGTGAGACGGGTCTTGGGGGTTAAAGAGAAAAGCCCAGAGGTGTACAAATGGTTAGATGTCATCGTGTCACAGAGATCCAGCAAATAAGAGGTGGTAAAGTGGGGGATAGCGGTATTGAGCGTGGAGTGGGCGTGGGGTAAGATGAAGATTATACTAGGAGAGAGGGCGTTCGTTAAACAAGGATGTGAAGAATCGTGAGATGAGATATGAGCATCATAAAGATGGAGAGGAGGGCTAAGGGTCGGGGAGAAAGGGTATTAAGGGTGTCGCGCGAGGCAGAATTAATTATTCTAGTACCTCGAAACGGCCACGTTTGCCATCGCGCTCGTCCTCAGCCTCGTCCAAAGATCGTTTCTCGCTTGCGATGCCGAGACCCGCACCAGCACCAGCACCGTTCACCGCCGTGCTTAACGAGCTATCGCCATGAACGAGCCCCTGCAAGATCAACTGATACTGCTGCTGCGTGAGGCCCATGCCCGCCAAGGGGTCAATCCTCCCGCTATCTTCGACAACGGGAGGGTTCATGGACGGTTGCACCGCCAACGACGTTTCCGGATCTTCTTCGATGCCCGTGTCTGCTGCACCGAGCGCACGAGGGAAATTACCCATTTGTTGGATCGCCTTGAGGTGCATCAAATGTTTCTAAAGCACGTGCGTCACCGTCATGGTCATCATCGTTAGCTCCCGATGAAACGAAGGGGAGATGGAAAATGAGCGCATACTTCGAGCATTTCCAGAAGACCTTGTTTCGTGAACGGCTTAGGCAATATGTCATTCATACCAGAGTGATAATACGTCATAATCTCGTTCGGTTTGGAATTGCTCGTCATGGAAATGATGGGCGTCATGTGGTCGAATTGTCGGATCATGCTTGTTGCCGACACGCCGTCTAATTTGGGCATCACAATGTCCTGCAAAAAGAAAAACAGGTAGTAATGATGCTATAAGTACGACGCGACGGAACGCAGGAGATGGAGAGGTAAAGGGGAAAAAAATCGTACCATTAATACCAGATCATACTTTTCAAGGTTCATCTTATTGACAGCGCCAACACCGTCCACTGCAACGTCAATTGTACACCCAAAGACCTGCAAGAACTTGCTCGACAATTTCCTGCTGACCGCATCATCTTCGACCAACAAAACCCGTGGGGGCACCGCCCATCCGGGTACATATGCGGATCTCCGCACGCGCAGAGTCTGTACGGAGGGTGGGCGAGCCTCAAACGAGACGGGCGGATTCGCTGTCGTCGGCGATGGGTTAACGACGTCGTTCTCCTCCGTGTTATTTAGCGGGAGCGGTAATAGACCATTGAGCGAATTTGCGTCGAAGGTCCAGTTACCGTTCGCATCATCCTCGCCTGAACGTGGGAGTAGGTGGCCAAGTGTAAACACCTGCAAGCCCTCATGTGAAATCGTCTGCGGAGGGTACTGTGCCATTGTGTTATCTGCAGCGGTTGCATCGGCCTGCACGACAAATGAGTCAGATCCCGATGGGACATTGGATCCGTCAGCATTAAGGGACGCGGGGACGACGCCCTGAGCACTTTGTGGTCGATTACGTTGTAATTCCTCGATACGGGCCAGCGCATCCTGACGACTTAAAGGGGGATCCCCTCCTTCAGAAGGGTTTATTTGTGGGACGAGTAACCCTGCAGCTGCGGCAAATATTTGTTGCGCGCTCCGTGGTCTTGGCGGATTACCAGCGTTGGCCGTGGAAGTACTTGTCGAGGCTCCAGGCGCTCCATTCGTACTTGGTGGCTGTACCGAGCCAGAGGCCGAGGCCGTTCCAGATACGTTCGTATTAAACGACATGCCAACGGCCCTCCTAGATATCTCATTCATCTGGAACAGCGAGGCACGGGCTACATCGGTTTCCGGGTAAGACCCCATGATTCGCTGCGCTTCCTGAGTTGGAAGGAACGGATTTGCATCCGAGGTGAAACTCGATAGAGCGTCTTCCGTCTTTGCTTTCCCTGATAGTAGGGAGTAACGTCAGCGTTGGCGCTTTTTAGCGGATTAAAAGTATGAAAATACGAATTGAAACAGAGTAGAGGATCTTTTGTTACAGCGTATAACAATCAACCGAAATTCGTCATTAAGAGTGGAGATGTGGGGAAATTTAAAAGTCCATTTTTCAAAAATTAAACTGACCATTCTCCATCTGCAAAAAGTAACTGATTAGGTTCTGCATGAGGCCATCCTGCTGCGCCATATTCCGTTGGAAGTTCACCATCTCGGTGAGTACATTCTGGTAATTGCTTTCTAAGTGGCGTATATGGGCAGACATGTCATCTTGGGTTTGAACGAGACGCTCAACCTGCGCTTGCAGGGCCTCAATAGTTACTGACGACGGCGAGGGCGACTCGCCGTGGGGACCGCGTGTGGGTAATGACTTCCGTGCCGCGGGAACCTTACGTTTGATGTTCTCAAGCGCATCGCGCCTGTCGGCGTGAAAATCAGGATGACGGAAAGTCCAACTCTAGTGAAGGGGATGAGAAATCACGGGATAGGTAGTGGGGCGCAACGCTCACATGTTCGCCAAATTGGCCGTCGTCGGTGTTCTTGACCTGCGGAAGGCCGGTCCGATCAGCGGGGCTTGCCGGAAGAGGAAAAGGGAACGAGGTCAAAGACGAACCTTGTGGAAATCATACTTGTTGAGCTGGCGAACAAAAGACGCAAAGTTTGAATGTTTGAACATTCGGGGTAGAATGGACTTTGTGAATTCATTCATATCCTATCGCGGGAAATCAGGGGTTCTCTCACGTCAGCACACGGTGGACGATGGCGTACCTTGACCACAAAGCAGTCACCATTGGGGCCCCATGAGACAACTCTCTGGAACGAGGGGTCCTCCAACATCCTGAGACAAGCTGAACAACATCAAACGACCGGGACGAAGTGGACTTACTTGTACAGCTTCTTCACAAAGTCCGATGTTGGGGGCATATTGTCCTCCGATTCTTTCTGAGGTTCCGGTTGTGATGGAGGTGGTGGGGGCACGGGATCATGGATCAAAGGTTTGACTTTGGTCTCTTGTTGGCGTGGGGGAAAGCGCTCTTCGCGGGAGGAGGACGTACGCTGTGCCGGCCATGGAGGTTGTGAGGAATTGGAAGGGAGTGGGGGAAGGGTTGGGGAGCCCGATGCAAGAGATGGATGGTACGATGCGGGAGGATACCTTGCGGAGATGTTTTGGGCAAGTGCGGGGATGGGTGGGAGAGTATTCGATCTCGAGTAGGATGATGGGGCGAGTTGGTGTAGTTGGGAAGGGGGAGGGAGTTGGGCAGACTGGAACATTTGACGGGAGGAGTGATGATTCGGTGGCGGGAGTCCAGAGTATTGGCTTGGCTGGTCCATGGATGATTTAAATAAGACCAGACCGAGGCAGAGGCAAGAGTTGAACGGGTGCGGAATCAAAGTCGCTCACGCTTGCCCCGCTCGCTCGCCTTTCCACACGGCATGCCCTCGAGGCGATTATGTAACTATCCCACGCTCATATCTTGCTTATCGTGCCTGGTATTGCTCTGGGGAATATACACTTCAGGTCTCTGGGGTCTTCCACAGGGACCATGCCATTCAAGCCGCAACGCCTACGATTTCCCCGTGGTCTAGACCGCTCTATGCATGCTCCAGAACTTGATCACACACAGTTTCCCCCTTCCTCGCCGCGCAACATCCACTCTCTACTACAAATTTTCTCTTCTCAAACACCATCTCGTGCCACCATCTCTCGTGACCTGCCGTCCTCATGAGCCTGGACGGGCCGAGTCTGCTGTCCTCGGTCCCCGCCTGTCTATTGCTATTCAATGTTCCCTTATTTCCGGGTCGCTTGTTGTCCGGGACGTCGGACGACTTTTGATCGCGGGTGTAAAATGCTGCGTCACTTGGCAGCTTGCCGTCATCAGGAATCACAAAGGCGACGGTGACGCACAGGGAAGAAGCGAATATCCATATCCATACATGAAATATGCACATGACAGCGCAGCATGTCGCGCGAGAGTTTGGTCTCGTCATTTATCACCCCATATCCCACCTCAGATGTGACCTGATATGGCTTTCCCCACTCAGCCAGAAGCGTCATTTTTGTCCCGTGCATATGGATGAATGGTATCTTCACTGCTTCCTTGTAGCGCTGGCAAGAGGCTAGAACATCCCACTATCATCCCACTATCTGTGCCCTTGAGTTCGGGGCAGCTTCGTTGTCCGTCGCTATCCGAACTGAAGGACTTCGAACACCCCACCGCGGTCACTTTTCTCCGACTACTCAGTTATGTTATTCTCCTCGCCTCAAGCCACGCCTCACTTCGTAATCTTGCTTAGTTGTCTACAATTCGAGTGTACTATCATCTTGAATTGCCAATATCTATGTACGCCTGAGTTTCACATTTCTTTCCTTGGCGAGGGCGTACAGTGCGCCCTATATTGGTCCGTCCATGCTATTCCCAAAAAGCGCCACACAAATCCCAGCAAATTTTGGGAGTACGTACTGTAATATGCCCACAGAGAACAAAAATAACTGCCAGGATCCGGGTAAAGGATATGATTGACGTTGTAGAAATCTGAACAGAACTGTGACGGAACCCTGTGGCGCGGGAGGAACGAGTTGGGCATACGTAAGCAGAAAAAGGGCAGGTCAGTTGTAGACAATCCTGCTCGATCGCACATGTATCCATCTCCTCCCATCACGCGACCTCACCCGTGAGGCAAGGCGTCTAAAGAGAGCGCCCTCATCATGAGAGCATGGCACAAAGTAATTGGTATTTTGCTTTCACCCTGGGATCGTGTCGCAGTCCATTTAATGACGGTGCTTGTCGAGAATCCCTGATACCGAATTCATTCAAGGGATTCGATGTGGGCGTACCATCAGAGAATGTTCCGAACCTCAAGGCATCAGGGCGGATTCACGTGGCCTTGCCTTCCAAGTTCCAACCTCTCCGTTACGCCCGTCCTAACGACCTGAAACTCGAATGACGATCAGATAGAGTGAGTCGATAACGCTCAGTTTTTCCAATTCCCCACACAAATGCTTGCATTCTCCCGTTCAAGTTTGGCGGTTTATGGCACGAGGTCGGTCAGCGTCAAACATATCATTGACGCGCGTCGGAGAATCGGAGTGCGTCAAGTTCAGGGTCACGCGTTCATACAAGAGGCACGTGGGAATGTGTGAATGGACGGGACAAGAAAGGGTTTTATGTCAGGATTACAGACAGCATCCAATTCTAATGATGTGCTTCCTTTGCGATCTGTGCCGCGTACGGGTTGCGTGGGTCATTGCGGAAACCCTCGGCTAAGGGGTGGGAGATCGCAAGAAAGAGGGGAGAAAGAAGAGCATAAGTATCAGCTGGCTGAGTTTTCGGACGGGTTCGGACGGGTGAAACAACTCACAGCGAACTCCAGCGTCTTGCGCCTTGGATACGAGGAAGTAAGTGATGCCGCTAGCTACAAAGAAAGGCCACAACGGCCGAAAGACCTATGCGAGAAAAACGGCAAACAAGGTGAGAACAAGGATCGAAACCGGGCAAGCGACCACGGATGCTAAACATTTATCCCGCGGTGGAAATACTAGAACTTACGGGTGTAGGCCACTTGCGGAGACCAAAGAATGCCATGGATGTGTTGGGAGGGTGTGGGTGTGTTAAGATGAGTGAGCTGTCCTCGACTGTCGGCGGTTGGGTTGGGTGTGGGAAATTTAGGCCGAATGCCGCGGGCGGTATTCCCGGCCCGCGGTGTGCGGTCGAGCCTTGGATCTGATGCTTTCGCCCTCAACACCTTCCAAACCGACTGCAGCAGCGTCGACCACCTTCGCGCCAGGAGTAAGTCTACTCAACTACTTTTGTACTGCTCTCTCATAAGTCTCGCAGTGGAGACAATTCCCATTCTTTGATGTTGTGCCTGTCAAAGATGCACATGACCTTGCGGAGAGTCCACACATCCTGCGCGTCGGGACCTCAATTTCAACCATCACGTCCTCGTCGTATGGCGTAGTCGTTGCAGACATGCACGGAAGCGTGCATGTCCTCAACAGGGAATTCGAGCCCATCTCAAGTTGGGTCGCACACGTTGGTGGACGCGTAACGCACATGGTGGAGAGGCGCGGGTACCTTGTGACCCTCGGCGTCCGTGTTTCTACCTCGATCAATTAGATAATATTGACGTTGGGCCCGTAGGAAGAAGACGGCGTACGGAATCCTCTTCTCAAAATTTGGCATTTGGAGAAGACAGACAAAAACGGCGCGCCGACGTTATTACGCTCCACAAAAGTACAGACCAGCAATCGGCCGCACCCGGTGCGCCCTTCCTTCAGTTCTTTTTACTCAATGATGATGTGTTAAATTCCACTCTTCTTCCTCTTCTTTTCTTTGACAGGTCAGTTCTATTGCCCTTTCTGCCCGCCTGGAGTTCCTCGCCATCGGGCTCGGTGACGGCACAGTGATCCTTTACCGGCACTTAGATCAGTCCGTCCTCTCAGGTTCCGCGTCCCTTACCGCCATCCCAAAGCCCCGTACCGTGCATGATTCACCCACGGAGCCCGTTACGGCCGTCGGCTTTCGCGAGCCTACGGACGAGACACCAGCTGTGTATCTCTTCATCGCGACCACGAACCGCGTGTTGGTGTACCAGGCATCTGGGCGTGGGAGCGGAGGTGCAGCAAGCGAGGTGCATGAGGCCGGTGCGGCACTGGGGTGTGCCGTTATGGACTGGAAGGCACGCGATATGGTTGTGGCGCGCGATGAGGCCATCTACATTTGCGGTGCGGAGAACCGAGGTTCCTCGTATGCATACGAAGGTTCGTCGACTGTCGTTGTCATGATCACTTACCGAGCACTGTACTCAGGCCCGAAGACCTCCGTGCACACTCACTTAAACTATCTTGTCATCGTCTCCCCTCCTCTCACGGCTAATGCGACGTCGGCATCCGCGACAATTCGGAGCTTTGCAGCCCGGAATGTGGGTGCCAGCGGCACCGAGGTCACCAAGGTCACCGTCTTTGACCTCGAGAACAAGTTCGTGGCGCATAGCGAGGCATTCGTAGAAGGCGTAAGAGAAGTCTTCTCCCAATGGGGTAACATATATGTGCTGTCCAACGACGGGAGACTCTCATGCCTACAGGAGAAACCGACTGCCACGAAACTGGAAAGGCTTTACCGCCGAGGGTACTATGTCTTGGCGTTGGACATAGCAAAGACGCAACAGATGAGCGAGGAAAGCGTGGCTGACATCCATCGGCAGTATGGGGACTACTTGTATGCCAAACCAGATTACGATGCTGCCATGCAACAGTATTTGCAAACGATCGGCTACGTACAACCAAGCTACGTCATTCGCAAGGTATCGCCCCGCCACCGTATTATCTTGCATCACGGATCCTGACTGCAGTTTAGTGTTTAGATGCACAACGTATCCACAATCTTGTCACGTATCTGCAAGAGTTACACTCGCTCGGAGTAGCCAATTCAGATCACACGACACTCCTTCTCAACACCTATACGAAGCTAAAAGACGCTGCAAGACTTGACAGCTTCATCAAAACTGAGTCGAAGCGCGGGAGCAGTGGAGCTACTGGTGAAAGCGGTACCGACGAGTTGCCGTTCGATCTTGATACGGCAATCCGTGTGTGCCGCCAAGCTGGGTACTTTGAACATGCGGCCTACCTTGCAAAGAGGTGGTCGCGGCATGAGGACTATCTTCGCATCCAAATCGAGGACACGGGCAACTTCAATGATGCCTTGGCATACTTACGACACCTAGGTCCAGAAGCGGTGAGTTGAGAACTTATTTTGAGGCGGTCGTTAATCGTGGGATATCCCAGACGGAAAATAATGTTGCACGATATGGTCGTGCTATGGTCGCGGCGCTACCCGATGAGACCACTCAGCTGCTCATCGAGATTTGCACTGGCACAGACCCGCTTGTCTCCGAGCCTGATACACTACCAACACCTTCCAAGCCTACTGGAGGTGGATCTTACCTCTCCTACTTGGCCCTTCGCGGTCCTGCCACTCCCTCCACACCTGCACCCCTGTCACCCGTTTCCGCCATCGATCCACCGGTGTCTTCCGGGGCCTCAATAAGGACTGCTCGCCCGACTGAACGTGCCGCGCGCCTTGAGCCGACAGTTGACGGTTCACAGGGGCCCTCACCGCCCTCTACCCTACTCGCCGTGCCAGCGCCAGCGTCCATCAAGCGCCCATCGCCGCGGCTGTACTTTGCGAACTTTGTTGGACACCGCGAACACCTTCTCGTCTTCCTCGAAGCAGTCGCGCTACGGCGTTGGGGCCAGAGTCTCGACGGGTCGAAGGAGGGCGCGGGCGGCGATGGCAATGCAAGTACGAGTACTGAGGATTCAGTTGAGGCTGCGGATCAGCAGGCTGTGTGGAATACGCTGCTTGAACTGTACCTCACGCTTGCGTCCGCGGCGGGCGATGGTGCGCGTACGGACGCGCTCCGAGAAAAAGCGCTGCAGCTTTTGCGCGCGGCCGATCGCTTACCGTATGACCCGATGCACGCTCTGATCCTCTGTGCCACGCGATCTTTCACCCCAGGCCTCGTGCTACTCTGGGAGCGCCTCGGCATGCACGAAGACGTGCTACGTTTCTGGATGGAGCAGGACCGACGGGGTATAGCGGGGGCAGGGACGGAAGTGATGCGATGTCTTGGAAAGTACGGCGAGGAGGCTCCACAGCTGTATAAGCTCGCGCTAAGATTCTTCACGTCGGCGCCGGAACTTGTATCGAGACATTCGTTGGATCTGGCGGAGGTTTTGAGGGTGGTTGAGGAACGCAAGATTTTGCCACCGCTCGGCGTTGTGCAGATTCTGAGTCGGAATGAGGTCGCGAGCATTGGGTTGGTGAAGGAGTGGTTGCTGGCCCGGATACGGACTGCGCGAGAAGAGGTTCATACGGTACGTTTCCTTTTTTTTTGTGGGGAGTCACGTCCAAGAACGATGATGCTGATGCACTATTTTTTCTCTGGTTACAGGACGAGCAGTTGACTTCGTCGTATCGGCTCGAGACTGCCACCAAACTCAAGCAAGTCGAGGAACTCTCGGATCCAGACCAACCACGCCTGTTCCACGCCACGCAGTGCTCGCAGTGCGGTGGGCCGCTGGACCTCCCTAGCGTTCACTTCATGTGCAAACATAGCTTCCACCAACGGTCGGCCAACCCTTTCCATCACCAACATACCTTCTCCTTTGGCTTACTTTTATTGTTTGTAGATGCTTGGGTGATCACGATACCGAGTGTCCACTTTGCGTGCGCGCACACGGCGTCATACAAGAAATTCGCCGTAACAACGAACGGCTTGCTGACAAGCACGATCTATTCTTGGCCGATGTCAAAGAGAATGGGTTCCATGCTGTGGCTGCGGCGTTTGGCCGAGGCGTACTCAATAGGCCAAGAATAGGGGATATCGTGACATAATTTCTATATCTGCCTGACCTTGTGGTGTTCCTGTATCATGTCAGATGACTGCCCTGGATCTACATCCCTGGATTTGCAGCCGTTCCACTTCCAAGCAAGGGCTGGCCGCTACGCTCAATGCCGAGGGAGATAAGAATGCGTGGGATATGATATTATACATCCACAACACACTACACCACATCTAGTATAGTACTTTACTCAGTCGTTGGATGCTGTTGAGTAATATGTCACCCTTGCGAATCACCGTCTCTGTCTGTGCATTCCTGAGTGCGGGCCGATTTGTCTCTACAATGCCGTGCACACGGTCGATAGTGGCGTGTAGCCTTCCAGAAGCGATAAACCGCGATAATTCGCTGGAACAATGATCCATCAGTTAAGAACCAAGAAGAGATGGCTCAGCAGATTGACGCACTTGTCGACAAAGTCAACTGTGACCCCAAAGGCATGAGCGAGAGAGTCCAGCGTGAGCGAGGAATAGGACTGTAATAATTGTGCATAGGCAAGAATGCGCATCTCGCGGACATAAAAGCGGGCGTGCGGTGCAAGGAGGCGTGAGGGTAAAAGGTGGCTTTGCTCAAGCGTAGCTGAAATGAAATATGGCTGTCAGGGCTGTAAACTAAACTAATTAATGACGATATGGCCCACCAAGTGCAACAAAGAACTTGTCGTAGTGGCAGTCATAAAGATTCTTTGTGGTGTCCGCAAGGGTTGGAAGCTCTGGTAGGGCGCTAATGACCTCTGGCGCGCTAATGATCTGGTAGACCTCGATCAGCCTCCATCCTCTGAGCCCGGAATTACTGAGGATCCGTACCTTCTTTTTTAGATCAACGCGGTTCAATGTGAGCGTCCCGGAGATGACTGTAAGCGACACAAAGTCATTGTAGGACAGCAGTTCTGTCGCAGTGAACGTTGAGAGCGCATCAATGAGGAGAGCGCTTGCAGGTTTGAATTGGCGGATGGAGAGAAGGTGAAGGCCACGATAGACTTTGAGACGATTACGACGGTCCCAATCACCACCCTTCTCGACAAACTCATCTGCTTTCGTAAGGTTGGTGGAGATGAGCTGGTTGTCGCCAAAGAAGAAGCCGATGCGGACGAGTGCAAGGACGATGTCTATTCGCGAACCTAGACCGGCGGTCTTTTCGAGGGCAAGCTGTTGGGTTTCTATCGCCTTTTCCTGTACATGATGTATATGTGTAATGACGCTTTTGGAAAATATAAAAGTGGGCACC
The DNA here is from genome assembly GCA_003316425.1 of Russula lepida. Lineage (NCBI taxonomy): Eukaryota > Fungi > Basidiomycota > Agaricomycetes > Russulales > Russulaceae > Russula > Russula lepida. The sequence continues at coordinate 58,237 of QFEZ01000258.1, read as the reverse complement.
TACCTTTTCTCCGATTCTTGTGAGGTAGCTTGCTTTTGCCCGTAGCGCATCGGCGATGTCACTCTCGCCCTCGGTCTCCTCTGCTTCCTTGAGAACTTTATCTAATCTCTCCAGCTCTGTGGAATTTTCCTTCTCTAACTTGTCGAGAAGAGACTGGTCCAAAGGGAGGACGTTTGCCGCGACCACTAGGCGATAATAAGGTGCCATCTGGTCGGCTTTGATGCCTCGGAGCAGTGCAGCGTGGGCAGTGTCATGTAGATGCGATAGAGAGGACTGCTGAAGTACAAAACACTCTTGTGGAAGAGCAAGGTTAGGAATTGGGAGTACGTTCTCTTCTGCCATCGCTGTCGATTAGAATTGCGAATGACCGCGTCGACGCGACGCGTATACACAAACCCTAACCCGAGGAACGGTACAAGTGAAACGCGTCAGCGGTTGTGCGCGTCCTCTTCACTTTAAAATGTCTTCCATAGCAGACTTGCTTGCAGAGGCTCAAGCCGTCAGCGCAGGAAATCCAAAGAGAGGAGAGGCAATCTACAAGGACATCCTCGATGCCTCGAGATCCACCGTGAATCCGGACGAGCTCCGAGATCAGGAAACTGCATTGGTTAAACTCGGAGAGTTGTATAGGGATCAGAAGTATGTGCGCGGCGCGTCTCGTTACTTGAACCGCTTGTTTTTGATCTCTTTATTCGTTCAGAAATGCTCAGGGGCTAGCAGAGGTTGTCACGCTATCGCGCTCTTTCCTATCGTCTATCGCCAAGGCTAAAACAGCGAAACTAAGTGCTGCGCTTTCCGTTGGTTCGCGAGTTTTGAAATGCTGACTCCATCCATCAAAGTCCGCAATCTACTTTCGCTCTTCGGCGGTATTCCAAACAGTCAGCAAACTCAGATCGCTGTCCTCAATGACAATATCGAATGGGCCAAGCGAGAGAAGCGCATATTCTTGAAACAAAGTCTAGAGACCCGGCTCATTAGTTTGTGAGTATCTGGCATTTTGTCGCATTTCGCCTGTTGATTATCGTCGTTTTCGCAAGACAATTGGAGACGCAGCAATACAAACCCGCACTCGTGCTGATTGAGACTCTCTTGACGGAGTTACGAAGATTAGATGACAAGATGATCCTCACAGAGGTCCATCTCTTAGAATCGCGTGTCTACCGCGGGATTGGTAACCTCGCCAAGGCCAAAGTGCGTGTCTCCCATGCTACTTCCTGTTCGCGACTTTTGAAATGTTCCCTTGTAGTCCTCGTTAACCTCCGCTCGCACTGCTGCGAACTCGATCTACTGCCCACCCCAACTTCAAGCCGCCTTGGATTTGCAATCAGGAGTTCTACACGCTGAGGACAAAGACTATACGACTGCCTACTCTTACTTCTATGAGACGTTTGAGAACTTGAGTTCCCAGGACGATCCGTCCGCACTCGGGGCTCTTAAATACATGCTCCTGTGCAAAGTGATGCTCAACCTGGTGCATTTACTCCACCCTCTTTACCTGTCTAATACTGACGATATTGACGCCCTCTATACCAGTCGGAGGACGTCAATTCTCTCTTGTCAATCAAACTCGCTCTTAAATACGCGCAACTTCGTGATGTCGAAAGCATGCGCGCTGTCGCGCGTGCTCATCAAACCCGTGACCTGGCCGCGTTTGAGCAAACGCTGCGCGACTACCGCGAGGAATTATCATCAGACCCCACGATCCGATCGCACCTCGCTGCGCTATATGACACGTTGCTCGAGCAGAACCTCCTGCGCATTGTTGAACCGTATTCGGTCGTTGAGATTGAATACGTTGCAGGGCAAGTCAGGCAAGGACGGCAAGACGTTGAGGCAAAGTATGCTACTCTTCCTCTCGCGTCCGTCCTGTAGGAGCTCACTTTTGGTGCTCCAATCCTTGATAGACTCTCTCAGATGATTTTAGACAAGGTCTTCCATGGGGTATTAGATCAAGGACGCGGATGCTTACTAGTATTTGATGAGGGTGAAACCAACGTATGTTGTTGAACTTGTCCGGTTATGTTCGCTTGCTCAGGTCACCATAGGACACGTACGGCACTGCGATCGAGACCCTCGAAGAAGTAAGCAAGGTTGTGGACTCGTTGTATGCTAAGGTAAGTGCATCTCCAAAACGTTCTGTGGTAGTTGTTGACACCTCGTATGGAACAGTCGGTGAAGATAGCATAGCATATGATTGTCGCGCACTTTGTATATTATTTTTCCTTCTTCATCCTGCTGTCCTGTGAGTCATTGCTTGGCTCGCCAATGTCTGCAAGTTATTGCTGGATTGCACCGCGTATTCCAAGGACAAACCCCTGATCTAGTCAGACACTCCGTCGAGCATGTCCCAATTTGTGGAATGTGACAACATAATATCTCTGCATCTCATCCATGAATTTGATCAACTTGTCATGCATTTTTTTTCTCTCATTCCAGTGAAAACGTAAAAACGCAATGTATTTGGCCAACTACGCTACGTAAAGTAGCTTGGGTGAGCACAGAGTGACTACACCTCGTTGAAAACGACGACGCTTACTCTGAGCGTGTCATGTTTCTCTGATGACAATTTCCACTTCCCTTCCTCAACTGTCTTCGTGACCTTCCATTTGCTTTCTGCAGTCCGGTCAACAAGAACGGGGTCCAATAAAACCGCTATTTTCATCATTAGCATGGAGTCATAGTACGACCTAACATCCACATCAAGTAACTGTGCTACTGGCTAAACTAAGGACGTCTTCGTCGTCATTTTTATAAGTATACGGAAGAACTAGTGATTTTATCTGTGGGTTTTCATGTCTGCGTAGAGTCATTTCCCGATTCTCAATGACTCAAACCAATTTCCGGATCCGTGTTCAGCAATCCATCTGCGTGCATAAAAGGAGAAAGTGTTGACCCACTCGGAGAAGTTATAGCAGGTTCCGGGACCGCGGCGTCTCTCAAACTCCGTAGTGTCACGTGCATGCTTGCCATTTCCTAACTACATCGTGAACTTGTACCCCACTCGAAATTATCAGTACTGCATAGTATTCGGATGTCGTTCGCGGCTCCCTCATTATGAGCCGGAGGCCACGAGTGAACGCATTAATTACCGGTCTAAAGCTCCGCAGTGGCCATGATGAGGGAGACGATGTAGACGAACGAACTGAGTGACGTCAATGAAGGATCAGGCGGCAACGCAACAGAATGCCGGTCATCCCACCCCTCTGTTCAAATCGTTCGAATATGTTTCTTCGATGTCGTCAGCGAAGGAAGTGGCTGTGGCTCTCGAACTAACTGCGCGCTGTGCACGTCTCCACAGAAATTCTGAGGGTCTCTAATAACCATCAAAATTTTTGTGGATGCGAACAGGGTCACGGACAAAGGGACAAGGTCAAAAGGGGATGATTATACATGCGGAAGCGGGCTACGGGCGGCTTGTCAACCGACCAATGAATTCCTAACCCCTATTCGTCGTTAACCTTTGTCTGGTCGTGCTTGGACCTTTGACATGTAGGACGGCCTGTCTAGGGAGTAACACGCGTACGTCAGGGTAAAAACAATGGAAGGCCACAGACAAGTCCTTGCTTTAGGGCATGAAGAAACGGGCAAGTCTTGTCTTCGATCACTATGGAACGTGTCGGAAATTTCCCTACTACTCATCAGCAACGACTTTGGTCACTTGTGTCTTACCCCAGTCAACAGCGCCTCGCAACTCCCCGCAATCCTGTAACGGGCTCCTGCATACTCCATAATTTGCATGGGGAGGAAGCCGTGTTGAATGCTCCTGTGAACGACCCAGAAGCTGGTGGCTGAGGAGGTGGCCCATACGATACCGTAGCCACAAAAGAAGCGGCCTTGTGACAACTTGTGAATAGCCTTGTCGTGAGTGAGTGTCCATCCGCCCCTGTCCCACTGACAGGAGCTTTGTGCAATGTTGCGGTGGCGGGTCGTCGTCGCGTCCGAGTAACCACGTCGGCTTGCTCTTGGGCGCTGGGGATCCTGAGCTATTCACCGTTGTGTGCACATGGTGACGGGTATGACAGGGTGTCTGTAAGGCAGTAGGGTATGGGCTTGGCGTTGACTATGAGCTCCGCGATTGCTGGTCTAGGGAGAAGAGAATTCGGTAAGAGGGAGAGGAAAGTAGGCGGGTGGTCTGAAGAAAAATAAAACGGAGGGATGAAAAAGGAGTCCTTGAGACCCGAACAAACTAGCGGACCATGTCTAGGTTGGTTGGACCAACCAAGATGTGTTGCGGTGTTTCTTTTTAAAAGGAGTCGGTCGGGGTCCGATATCGAGGTATGCAGCTAAAATTATTTTCCCTTCCCCCCAGCTTCCCCCCCTTTTTCGAGTTTCCCCGTCCGCTAAGGCCGGTCGAGCTGGAAAATCCATGAGCCATGAGGGAGAACAAGCTCGCGTGACCATAACCCGGTCGATTTCGTTTTTACTTAATCGCCGTCTCGCTACAGAAGACACCCGCTAGCGCACGTCGCTTGGTAAACAAAATACCACACGGTTACTCATGGAAACCCACCACTTGCTTGAAGCACCGAGGGGGTCGAGGGAATAATAATATCTGGTGATCGACGACTGGCTCGGGAGATTGAGCTGGAGGCGCAACTGATCTATACAGGTCCTGGCCCTAGCCCACTCCCAGTCCGTACAGCCATTCACCACGTAGGGTGCGTCTACTCATACCTCACCGTTTTCCAGTAAGGGCTGGAAGTGACCACAGTATCTTCCAGGTTTTCAGGGGGAGCCAAGCGAACAATCCTATACGAGAACCCGGGGCGGCGTCGTCCAGTAACGTTTCTGTCATCCATCCCATTCGTTGTCGAACGTGACATTATCCTCGACTTTTGCGGAAATGTGGCTTATCATCGAAGGGTGATTTATGTCTTTCAACCTTCGAGGTCATCAGCGTCCGCCTGCAATGTTCACGTGGTCTTTCAGTCAATGGCGCCAATTATGTGTCACATCCGAGAAGGCCGAAGGATGGGTTAATTCCGTTTTGCACATCACGGTGGATGCGTTGCAGGGCCTAAGGGATGAGTCAGTGAGTGGTGACTAATCTCCGACCTTCTGTGTTGGACATACGGCGTTGTGTGCCAATGCAACGTTGTCAAGATCAACCTATCCTGGCAATTAACTTCGGTCTGCAACGTCCGGAGTATCGGTGGGTATGAGCGTGCGCTAGGGTAGCCATTCCCGGAATACATAGTGCGTAGCCTCATTGTCTACTCTGATTTGGAAAGTGCTCAGCCACGGTAGGTTAGGATGAGATAACCAAGATAAGAACCTCGACCTCAGCGGCCCAGGGCGTAAGCGCGAAGTTAATCTGGGTTATATCTGTGTTATTCACCTTGGCCCGATAAAAAATTACAAGGCGCACCGAATCACAGACTGCCGTTATTTGCAGGCAGTGTGGCCGAGTGTAAGACAACCCGATGTTGAGTAGTGGTGCTACCTTCATAACGTTTCTTTGGCAGCGCAGACAGGTCCTCGCGGTGCTGTATCGGAACCAAAAATCCAGTTGAAGGAGATGTACAGCATATGAGCTACCAATAACTCACTTTGTAGGTGAAATTAGTCTCCCGATCTCCCCTCCTTCCGCGCCGGAAAACCAATAGATCTTCATGGCGCCCGCGTACCTCGGGAAAGGCCTTCCTGGTGTTATGTGCTGTGGAGTAAACCCCTTGACATCCGTGATCGCCCTATCCTAGTCTGTCTTGGTGGGATGGCAGGGCTGTACAACAGATGTTAACCAAACGCGGTGGAGGTTGGCCACCTCGCCGCGGGCATGCGCACGACCGTTAAGCGCCGTCTTAGGGACTTTCGCCGGTCTTGACCGATTTTCGGATCCCCCAGGCTTGAAGCGTTGGCAATTGTGCGGTCCTGTTTGTATAGACCTGACTGGAAGCAAAGTATGCTGGCAAACTCATACCAAGGAGCGGATGGATGTGGTAGACTGATGAGGACAAGCGCGCGAGCTGGAGTGCACCCCTAAACTTCTGCCATTCATTCAACAATCACAAAACTACCCGGGGGTTATGGTTCCCACCTCGTCCATTCGCAGTGCGGCATAGGCGTGTTTTCACTCCTTGCCTGCCGCAGTCCCAACTAGACCTTTTTCTTCCGCTCCTGCGCCTTTTATCCGCAGTTTGCCTCTTCAAAAGGCCCTCGCATCATCTTATCGTGCTCTCAAACCCTCCCATTTCCTTCATGTCTTCTCCCCCAAACCCTACTTCTCCGAGTCCGCCGAAGACGCTCGACAATAGCCGCCTACCTGCATATCGTTCGTCGTACCTGGGCCGATATCATCCTTACCCCCGCACTCGTGCGCCCGCTCGTGAAGTCGTCATGGTGTGTACTATCCTTCAGGACTACTCGAATATGCAGTACCGACGCTCCTACTTCCCATGTAGTCCGCTGCGGAAAGTGAGCACACCGAAGAGAACTTAGAGAACAGCACACCGGCTGCGGAGAACACCAATACGGTAGGTGATCTTTCTAGTCTAGTTTCTCACCAATTTCCTGAATCTAGGGAAGCAGGTAAATTTGACGTCAGGACAACAATGATATGAATTGGCAAAGTTCTGAAATAAGGAAGTTCCCTGCCCCACTCGGTGGTGGGAAACTAGGAAGTATAGTACAGCAGTCTTATCTATCGAGTGTATAGCCGTCTACAGACACGATATTAAATATTGATGAATTTCTTGAATGTCCAAGCGGAGGTCCTTTGACGGAAAATTAAAAGATTCAGGACCCGTTTTCTCCATGGAGGTTCTGAGATGAGATGGCGGTGCCTGAGAACTCGGAATTGTCACTCTTTAGACTCAGCAACGATGCCACCCCTTATGAGGGTACCGCAATCGATAAGTTACATGCACGGTATCCTAGTGGTATCCTACGGATAACCCTCGCACTACAGCTATGGTCCGCCTAATCCACCAGTCGATGAAGCTTCGGGGCGATCACGATTCGAACTCCGGATACAGCCAGGCCGAATCTCTGGTGGCGACAATGGCTCACTGTACCGGCTAGCGACAAGCCATTGATCTATTCATTCAGAGACTTTGCCAATGAGGTTTGTTTCCGAGAGCCCTGGCTGGGTACCACCTGTCCGGGAAGAAATGTGAGAGGGGTGTCTATTCGTGGCGAAGATTCGCAGGGGTGAGAGAGGTTCGGAGGCAGACGGAATAATAACTTGAATTCGATCTCATCGGGGTGAATATTGAACGGCTTCAAGGGATCAGAAATAAGACGAACGAGAAGTGATGCGGCAGTGATGCGGCTCACAAATTAAGACAGATCGGTGATGCCAATCAGTGGCCCCAGAATGACATTTTGGTCGTCATTACCGACCAGGGCGACAAAGGCAGCATGTGCCCGACTAGACTTGAGATCCGTTTACAGGAGTTCATGCTGCAGAATGCACACTATGGATATTGGTTTGAGATATGCGGCACAAGAAATACTGGACAAAGTTACCCTTACCGTACATATGAGGTGCTGGAATCACCTGCGGCACACTACTGGATACTCAGCGATGATCTCATACCTCTAGGTCACCAGTCGGCACTGAGTCAAGGCTGGATAGGAAAAAAAGGATAGCCCCACAGGTCCGGAGGGGCAGATATGATCATAGATCCCAGAGCAGCGTCACGGTAGGGGTGACAATGGGGTTGGGTAAGGGGAGACAGGGGGATCATGGCATTATGTGGACAAATATCGGTGCACAGAAAGATAGAATACATCTTTTCCTCTCTGCGCTGAGATCGTCGCCGTGAGAAGAGACAAGAGTGTCACGGGGTCCTCGCGGAATGTCCACGGTCCGCCATGATCCGTATCCGGTGTGCGAGCCTAGACTGAGCCTAGGTGGTGCCAAAATATTGCGACCGTGCATGTAATACCCAACCATCCACTGCATCTTCGTTCGGGAAGAATTTTCCGTCTCGTGGGTATAGTCACTAAGCTCTTCCTCCGTTTCGAAGACTTGAATGTTCTCTCTAGATCCTTCGAGTCGACGAGGTTGACAAGATTGACATGATGTTTCCGAAAGACAACCTGGGGAAGACAGGGATTCAACAAGAGATCGAATGGTCCACGCAACTAGGAACTTACCGCACGACATTTTTTAAGAGTCTTCGGAACTGGGTCTATTCTCAGGACATGATAGAGCCTGTACCAGTTCAGTTATTGATGTTTTTCCCGTCGGACCATATAGCGTCGGTTTCTCTTTTCAGAATACGATTGAATCCAAGGCGCGCAGCTTTCTTCTCCGTGTCATCTTTCTTCCACTCTTATTTCTTTCAAAGTTGATAGAATTCGGGAACGGATGGGTTTCGAGGCCGATATTGGAATTTAGGATACTGAGAGAGAAACATCTCCAATCGGATCTCAGACTTCAGACTTCATTGGTGCAGGCACATGTCGGCCTGTGCCCACATGTGCATGTGGTGAGTCTGGGCAATGCCGTTTTTTTATTATTTAGGTTAGAAGCCGACCTGGGAACCCAACAACCACTTCACTGGGCCGCTTTGATTTTGAGGTCACGGTATAAGGTCGGAGCGGGACCAGATGAATTCCGCAAGGTAAAGACGTGCCCACTGTCTCGACTACGATGTAGTGAGCTCTTCAGTGAACTCAATTGCAGCACGCATTAGGCTGTTACTGTAATCGCTCGGAACGCCCCTATGAGTCTATGCCTCCCCAGACCCGTCTCACATCTCTGGCAGCGAGCGACTCGGACATTGGACATTGTAGTCCCTCTACGTCATCCCTGGTCTTGGCCCATTAACCTTACGAGCCCAGCCCATCTCGTTCATTCCATCTTTCCGGGCCATTTTCACCTTATCTTCTTGCCCAAAGCCATACCACTGGTGAATCATCAGGTCTTTTTGGAGCGTCCACGGTACCATCATGGGTCTCCGTGTGCCTCTGAGTCGCGATCTTCGAATCCCGCCACACAAAAAGTATGCTAGATTTTTTTTCTCTGACACATAGAGCATCGAGTTTGAACAATCAAATTAACGATGCAGTCGATGAAAGTTTGTCCTAATAATCATCCCGTGGTTCCCAAATACGGCGTCGGAGGTCACGCAATACTCCACCATCCGCTGCATCTTCCTTGGGGAAGAATTTTCCCGTTTCAATAGTGTATTCGCTGAGTTTTTTCTCCGATTTGAAAAGTTGAATATTCTGTCGGGATCCTTCGACAAGGTCGACGAGATTGACATGCTTTCTCAGCACAGCCTAGAAGAGAACACCCTCAAATGAGAAATCAGTGGTCCGTACAACTGATAACTCACTGCACGGCATTCTTTAAGGGTGTCTGGAACCGGGTCAATTCTGAGGACATGACAGAGCTTGAGCCAGTTGTTGATGTCCTTATTGTCAGACCCATATAAGGAGTCGAATTCATTCTTCATAACAAGGTTGAATTCACGGCGCGCGGCTTTCTTCTCTGGGTCATCTTTCTTCCATCTGTATTTCTTGCAGAGACGATTGAATTCGGTAACGGATGACCGTTCAGGTTTATATTGGAATTTGGAATATTGAGAAAAAAATCTCTCCAATCGTTTTTTTAAACCAGGTGTGACTGGCTTGGAGCCGACATCCTTATCGATAGGCCGCTGCTTTGATTTCTGGCCAGAATTCTTCTTGATAGGCGGTCGCTTTGATGTCTGGTCGGGAGTCGCCAATTAAGTGAAATAAACTATTGCAATTTGCGTAGCTGGGACTGGTACTAGTACCCAGCCCTGCTCGCAAAAAGCCAGGGAATACACACACTGGAATAACGATGGTATGTGCCTTCAAGCTCTCGTATCCTCTTGTTCCTTATTGTAGACACCTTCCACTGACTCACACTCCTACTGGTAACAGGCCATCTATGTGTATTTATGAACTTGAACATACCAAAGGGAAGAGAAGACTCAGAAGAGCTGGCGGAAACAGCGTGTAAAGAGGAAGGGCAAAAAAGGAGACGATGACGAATCAAAACCATCAAGAACATGTTGGATAGGAAAGAAAGGCTAACGGGTTGTATGGCAGAGTGAAGGAAGGAAGGAGCTCAGACGCCGGACTTCATTGGTACATGCAGGCCGCAGTCATTCGCAGGCTGCGGCCAACATGTGGTAAGTCTGAACCAATGAGGAAACGCGCTGAGGGAGCCAATGAGAAATGCCATATTTTAGAAGCCGGCCCGGGAACCTAACCTGCGTCCAACGACCAACCGCCCTTCAAGTTGCCATGTAACGTGCACCTTGGGACCTTACAGAATATGAATCCTACTTTTCGTTACAGTGCACACAAAGAGTACCGCACGGACATGGGAGTGTACTCTGAGGCCGCGTCTTGACAGGTTCTACGAAAATCCAACAAAAATCCTGTTCCTGTTGATTCTCTTGAATGTTCTCGTGCTCTCCTCGTCCCTCGACACTCTCGACCTCGCATCGGGAAACACCGTCCATACCACTTTTGCCAACGTCTCACCCTCCGATGGCAAGGAAAGGTTTGAGCTTTTTTCCCGTGGAGAGCACCTTGGCGTCATTACGGTGGACGCACGCTCAATAAGTACCAAATTTTGACTGTTTATCACTTATTTACATTACCCATCATCGCTGCTGACCGCCTACATTTATCTGTAATAATCAAATGCGCACGTTTCGATTCCGTCTAGTACTGTACAATCAACTATGTAGCATTTTAATAGTTTTTATTAGAATCAGAATCAAGTTCCATTGGAGGCTCATTGGCAGCCGCTACCACCGCTTCCCAGTCGCAGTAGTGCCGAATGACTTCAAGGTGCTCGAACCCAGACCGGAGAATCTCCTCGTAAGTCTTCTTACAAAAACGATTCGAGTTGATCGCATTCTCTCGTCCAACGGGATCCCTCACTTGATGTGTAGACAAGAACCCCATGAGGTCGCTAGTCTTCGAGCACCCTTCCGAATATATTCAACCATTTTTTTAATGAGGCCCCCGAAGACAGCGTCCTTCCATAACCTCTCCGCGACCGAGAGTGTCCATCTTAGATTTGTCCATCTGAGATTTCACATTACTGAAATGCTGCCCGTCAATCCCAATTCGTTCTTGGGTGGATCTACACCACGTCTGCGGCACCTCCACTTGTGGAGCATTCCATTTCCGGGATTGCCAAAACTACTTTTGTCTGCTACTCACCTTGACCTTGCTGATATTCCACATTCCGGGTACATGGCACCTGAGGCAATGGCCGCTCTCAGCCTCAAAATTCTTTTCCTTTGGATTTGAATCCCCTCAATCTCGCCCTGACCGGGTAAGCCGACGGCTGCCTCCATTAAAACGCTCTGTCATCCTCTCTCTGACTCGTATTTTCTTCAAAGGGGTTACCGAATATTTAGAGGATCTCATGACCTGCATCGACGCCCCTCAACTCGATGGATTCCAGATAGTTTTCATCAATCAAATCGATTTTGACAGCTCCCGTTTCGGTCGATTCATCGATTGTACAAAATTCAGGGCACGCGATGAGGCACATGTGCAATTCGAGGATAGCGCCGTCCATGTCGAACTTACGTGTCCCTCGCACAGGTCTGTAACTCCTCTTCGCCTACACCCTTTCCATGTAGAAGACCTCTACATCGGGCGTCTGCGACATTCGCAAATAGTTTGGAAGAGCGATGCCATTGAGAACACCCTATAGTTGGAGCTGTTACTCCCATTTATCGTGGTGAAGAATCTCTACCTAGTCGAGGAATTCGCGCCTCGTATCCGAGTCGCGGCCGCCCTGGAAGAGCTTGTGGAGGGCAGAATATTTTTGTAACGAAGCTTGAAACGTTTGCAGGAAAATCTTGGGCAGTTTATTGCCGCGCGACGGCTTTCTGGTCACCCTGACGCCATTTCTGTCCGGAATGGGGAATAGGAGGAAATCGCACAACCAGATAAAGTTGCCCCGTGATTGCTTCGAACACATCTCGCGGGACTCGAGTCGCTTCCAGATAATCCCCAAGAACCTAGTCAAACAAAGCCCGGTCGGCTTGGACAGGTGATCTGGCCGAGCAGCGCAGCGGTCGGATCAGCCACAGGAAGTGGAGGAGGGGTGGGGATCAATGAAGACGACAGAGCCAAAGACGGGCTGCAGCAGCAGTGGGCGCGGCGGCAAGAGTCATCGCAGGACCTGCTACAGACGCAGTAACTAACTACTGTATGGGAACAACAACGGCTGGGGTATCTAGGGAGTCATGTCGGGTGTTCAAGTTAAGGTTCAGTCCCATCGATGTTTCTTGTCGTCTACTCATCACGCACTATTTTCCTTTCGTCTCTTTTGAAACACCAGTCATACTACTTGATTGGCATTACTCGTCATAGATGTCCTTGTGTATATATATACATCCATCGATCTCATCGTGTCACCACGACATCGGCAGCCTACCAAAGCCGCACGTTTACGTAGCCCGCTCCTAGGTGAACTGGTGATAGTGGCCTTAACATTGGAGGAGCGCCCCGGAGCAGACAGTCGATCATGGGCCTCATATGCCAGGTTACTAGTCTCGCCGGAAACCGCGGAGTCCGTCAGGCACATATTCCATCTGATTAATGTATATGCCCACCTAGAAAGACACAATGAATGAGGTACAGCCAATCATACCCATAAGCAACTTTACTCCCCCTTCTTCTCTCCCGCCGCCACAACTTCTCCAGGCGGCCTTGTCCTACGTGGCGTTCTAGAAGCCATCGGAGAAGTTGCCGCCCAGGAGATGCTGCAACCGATCCCTGCACGCAGAGCCCACGAGGGCTATCCTGGGTGCCACCAATTGCAGGCGCTGGGGACACACACGGAAGCTGTGTCCGCAACGAAAATTGGCCAGGAACAGGGTGAAGTGCGTTAAGGGCTTTGTTCGCATTGTGAGGAGGTCCTCAGGTCTGGGATTCAATACCCCCAAAACTTTAGGAGGTAATCTATCTGAAAGGAGGTGGTAGATGCCAATGTGTAGGAGTTTACTAGTAGGGCACAAGGATGAGGCAGCGGTGCTTGCAAAAGGGTAAGAAAGGAATCACGCAGAAATAGAGGTTGTTGATACTTTGGTAGTTGCTTACACAGTAGCTGGGTTGATCCTGTCTTTCTTGTATACACGACACTGTAGTTGGAGTGGCAACAGGTCAGAGTTTAGCACTCGTTGAGCCTCCATCCATCCGAATGACGATCTTGCCAAAATGTTCTCCACGAGCGAGAAGTTCAAACCCATCCCCTGCCTCCTCAAGCCCATCGAGCACACGCGAGATGACCGGCGCAATCCGGTGCTGCGCGATAAAATCCGTTGCGGCCTGGAGGTCCGCCTTTGAGCCCATCGTCGAGCCTAACATAACAATAATAAATCAAAAGACGGCAATAGGAAAGGACAATTTTGTTCTGACCTATGAGCTGCTGGTTCCGCAACACCTCGCGCATCGTAAACGGCACGTGTGGCGCGACCGTCATCCCATAGATGACGATACGCCCCCCCTGTCGTAGCACATGACTGACCTGCTGGGCAATCTTCCCTCCAGCCGAGTCGATAACCGAGTCAAGTAATGATTCTCCGAGAAGCTTCTTCAGCGCCTTGGGCCAATCCTCTAATCAGAATATGCCAAATGCCTTGAGATAATTACCACGCAGATGAGAAAGAAACGATAGGAAAAACCACACTGACTGTGCTTGTAGTTCACGCCGCCTGCGGTGCCAAGAGCGACGGCGCGTGCGATCTTTGCATCAGAGCCACTCGTAACGTATACACGTGCGCCGAGGGCTAGGCATAGCTTTAATGCGAGGAGTGCGACGCCACCACCGATGCCCGTGATGAGAACGATCTCTCCCCGTTTGACACGGGCATTAACGACTGCGGCTCTATTTTGTTGTCAGCGCGTATAGACCCAGTGCACGATGCATAGTGACATGATGAGAGGATACACGTACCTCCAGGCCGTGACACCTGCGACGGGCCAGGCGGCTGCGTGTAAGTCATCAAGGTGCATAGGTGTTGGGATGACATGCTCGCGTGATACGATACAGTAGGTGGAGAAGGTGCCGATGGGTGGGTTGTCCCCGCCCCCGAGAAGGCCGAACCTACGATGTAGTTCATTAGGGTGTAGTGTGGGGCGGTTGAAGCAGAGCTTCTTACGGGGCCTCGGGAGCAAGTGGATCGTTCTCCCATCCACGCGTTGGGACGAGGAAGACGCGCTTGTTTAGAAGCTCATTGCCATCGTCGTGTGCGGCAACAACAACCCCTGGAGGAGTGCAAATCTAAGTGATTCATAGAGTGGACCGTGGGCTCACGTTAGAAATCACTCACCTGCCCCATCTGCTCCTAGCGTGCTGCCGGGTACAATTCCAGGGTATTGACCTCGACGTATCCAGAGCTATTAATGCAAAGAATGGTCACCGCAACGTCCTCCCATCCTCAGTGATACCCAAGCACACCTCTCTGTGGTTGAAACCAGCTGCGTTGATTTTCACGAGTATTTCACCGGGTTTAAGTGCAGGAATGGGCCTTTCCACGATACGCACATCATGGTACAAGGATTTATTTTGTTGCTCACGCGTGTTTTGTAAAATGAGGGCTTTGAACGATGATGGAAACTGGCGAGTTACTGGCATAACTGTGGCTGGTGGTAGCCCGGCGTTGCACGCGAATTGACGGTCTAGTCACAAAGGTCTTCCTGGCCTTGGCGGACGGACTCGACAGCCTTCCCGTCTCAATATCTACCCTGACTGGTATACCATCCAAGTACTCATCAGCTGTTCTGGAGAACGCACACTATCTCCGCTCAATTTTCCAGCACGAAAAGGACAATTCGCTCAAGCTTGGCAGGCGTCTTCACTAACACTACTATCATGGACCTGTCACTACCCAGTACATCTCTTTCTATCGACTTCTGACCACTGCCCAAGCTGACTGCTTTCTTCTAGGATGCTGCACAACGGTATTTGCACCCCAGCACACTCTCACGGTCGGAGGCATCGAGCTCCTGCATGGCTACAGAGCATCTCAATCCCACGCTGCACGTTCGTGTTTGGAACATGCTTGATTGCAACTTGACACAGGAGCATCGATAACCAATCTTGTCGTTGACTTCTCGAGAATGGGGAAAGAGGATGGTCATGTTCGGGTCGGTGGAATAACCACCGCAAGTTGCTCCTGGATCTCATCACCCTGCCTGTGAGTGCCTTAAGCGCACACTGCGCGATGCTGTCGAGACTGACCGGGCTGGCGGTTTGTAGTGCTACCTGTCTACCTCTCAGAGTCACCTCAACAACAGCCCCGACAACAGCGTCAGTATTCACATCCACATGACATAGCGCACCCCAAGGCGTTGCCTCCCGAATACAAGACTGACGCCATGCGTCGACGAGCGTGGTGCACGCAAAAGCAACATAGTCCGCATTGGTGCAAGTGGCGAAGGTAGTGGTAGAAATTACACCACTGCCATTGTAACGGCATCCCAGGGCAGCAAGCCATAATTCCCTCACCACCTCCAGTGCCCACAATCGGTGGCACCCAGGCTAGCATCCGTTGCCTCAGCGCGCAGGGATCGATTGCAACGTCTCCTGGGTGGCAACTTCTCCGATGGCTCCTAGAACGCCACGTAGGACAAGGCCGCCTGGAGGAGTTGTGGCGGCGGGAGAGAAGAAGGGGGAGTGAGGTCGCTTATGGGTATGATTGGGCTTTACCCCATTCATTGTGTCTTTCTTGGGTGGGCATGTACATTAATCAGATGGAATATGTGCCTGACAGACTCCGCATTTTCCGGCAAGAACAGTAACCTGCCGTATGGGGCCCAGGAATGTCACGGATGGCGTATCGATCGACAGTCTGCTCCGGGGCGCTCCTCCAACGTCAAGGCCACTAATCACCCAGTTCACTAGTCCGTGACTAGCGCAAGACACGATTTTCTTTCTTTTTCAGGGACAGCGTTGGGTAAATCTAGAAGCGGATGGGTCAACATGCCGCTTCTGAGGCCTGCCGGTGTCGTGGTTACAAGCGAGGTAGCAGTGATGCCTGGCAGGGAATCGCAGCGAGGTGACACGATGAGATCGATGAGACAGTGGCACTCTTTCAGACGTTGCATGTAAATACAGTGTGTGTGATCCAGGTGATGTGATGCCCCAGGTACTTGTGTGCCTGGCAGGCAAATAGCGTCCAATGAGACTGTGATTACTGCAGACAACAGTGGGGGAATCAGTGTAGTCGAGTCGGACGTACGCCACTGGCCTGAGCACGTGCCACCTGACTCGCACGCGTGCCACCAAACCTGATCCAGGAACTGATGCACCGTGAATCGGAGCCCATGTTAGAAGATTTCACGCTATTTATTCCCTGATCGTGTGGCACTGTGTCTCTGCTGTATATAAACCCCAGCAGTAATCTTCGCCTTTCGACACTACCCAATCTTCACTTTTCTCCAACACCGGTCTTCACTCTCTCTTCCAAGCCTTCCCTCATCGACCCTATTAGGCTACTCCATTATGGCCGCTGAACTGTCATTGAAGGGCCTCGCCATATCCGGCTACCGCCCCACCAGCTCTGGTGCATCACCAACACCTTCCTCGCATCAAAGCGAAGATCCTATATTCCAGTATGAAATGAAGGCTTTGATCGGGGGAGAGATAATGAGTGCGACATTTTATGTCGACTTGACCGCTTCCATCCTCCCCGTTAACCCCAACACCGTGCGAGACGTGGCAGACGACTTGAAGTCCACCTTTGAGCACCTCACCGATCAGGGCACATCGACCGCAACCGAACCTCGGTTCCCTGAAGATGGCTTTCCCAAGGAACCTCAATCGTACTCGCCTTTTACACACTTGTTGAATAAAATCATCGATACCGCCAACAGACGCCTACCACCATCCTATCTCACGGGACTTCGCTTTCATCCTTTCGGGAGGGAAGTGAAAGAAGCATATAGAAGTCATAAAGGCTTGAAGCCCGATGTCGTTGGAATTGTCGGCGAGCTACCAGCCGGAACGAAGGAGTTATCTTGGGAACGCATCGAGGTCCCCCTCGAATCCAAGGGAGCAGTTACGGAGTTGGTCCAACAATCGGGTACTTACGCCCGTTGTTGTCTCTTAAGCAACCAAAGGCGCTCCTTCTCCCTGGTCATAGGCTTCCACTTCCGACGATTGGAAGCCTATGTGTTTCTTTTTCATCGATCCGGCCTTTCGTCATCTCGTCCGCTCAAGCTTACGGATCGAGAAGGTTTTAAAGGTTTCGTGAGGCACATCGTCGCCATCTTATCCATCCAAGACGAGGCAGCTTACGGCCTGGACCCCACACGGTTTCAAAACGTGTTTTGCATAAACAACAGCTACTATAAAGTTGACCGTCCCCTTTACGTGCGCGACAGCTTGCGTGGTCGTGCCACTATCGTACACAGTCTGCACAGTAAGTACACATGCACATTTCGGTGCAGGATTTCACTTATGCATCGCATACCCAGGGACCAGAGACACTCCCGAGCGTGAACTGGAATCTCGGACGCTAACATTGTCCAGAGGAGTAGGTAGCTTGCCCGACAAATTCACCTACAAGCAAGCGTACTCGATCAGAGGACGCTCTCAGGAGGGCCCACTACTTTCCCAGTTTAAAGGCCAATTTGGCATAGCAGATGTCATTGGCTATCACAACTGTGGCCCCGATGATTGTTATGGTTCCACGGGTCGTTTTTTTACCGACGCAGAGTTTTGGAGTGTTCCTGTAAATAAGGTTATCCATGTAGGTCGTAAGCCTGAAGAGAGAGAGCTACAGTGCATCGCGCTCGCCGAGGAGGGGAGAGCCCTTGTGGATCTCCAGGATGCAGATGGAGGCAGGCCATCTCCCGGCGTACTCCTTGAATCTATTCTTCATGCTATAATCGGTGAGTAGTGATCCATTGTATCTCACTTTTCATTGATGTTTGCCGATACAGGTCATTACAACCTTTTCGATAAGGGTGTCTTGCACCGGGACATCAGCTCCGGAAATGTCCTGCGGTACTCAGAGCCAATCGAACGCCCCGCATTGGATGAGTGAGGGCTTCTCCTTTATTGCTTTGTCAATTTAAGTATTTATTTGTTCTCTAGTTTTGAGTGCACACGAGACGTGAAACTCTGTCGAGGGTTTGTGATTGATGGGGACAATGCAGTTGAATGGCGCAAAATGACTAGCACGCGGGAAATCTCGGTAGGTGGCCGGAATTGACTTGTCTCTTCGGCCCCCCCGGACTTATTCCATGTCTCTTAGGGCACGATGTACTTCATGTCGGTGAACATTCTGGGAGCCTTGGAAGGACGCAGGTCTATTTTTCATACCGCCCTCGACGATCTGGAGTCATTCCTGTGGGTCCTTATTTGGTGCATTGTCCACCTTTCCAAGGACATCGAGGGAGCAAGGGATATGAACCCAGGAATAGACCTCATGCTCGACGCGTGGTCGGGTGATGTGATTTCTAATACGTCCAAACTCTCGACCGCGCGGAGGTCATGGAAGGACGCTGTCTTCGGGGGCCTCATTAAAAAGTGGTTGAAAATATTCGGAAAGGTGTTCGAAGACACTGAGGAGCTCATGAAGTTCTTGTCCACAATTAAAGTGGAGAAAGACCCGGATTCCGACTGGATGAGAGCATGCAATTTGCTCGAATTTCATTGTAAAACGACATACAAGGAGATTCTCCAGTCTGGGTTTGAGCACCTTAAAGGTGTTTGGCGCTACCCCGACTGGGAGGCGGTGGTAGCTGCCAAAGTGCCTACAAGGGTTTTCCGTTTCTAGCATACGGGTGTGCGAGGGTTTAAAGCAGGGGTAGGAGTTGTGGCACACAGTAAAGAAGTCACGCTAAAAAAAGCTACATAGTTGATTGTACAGTACTTAGAGACGGAATTGAAACGCGATATGCGCATTTGATGAAGTGTAGGTGGACAGCGATGAGTGGTGAATAGTTGGTCAAAATTTGGCACTTGTTGAGTATGCGCTCATCGTATTGACGATATTGCTAAGGTGCTCTTCACGAGCAAGAAGCTCAAATATTTCCTCGCTATCGGAGGGTGAAACGCCGGTGGTTTCCCCATGCGAGGTCGAGAGTGTTGAGGTACGAGGAGAGCGAGAACATGCAAGAGAAGAGATATAGCGAGCAGAGACTTGTGATTAGAACACAGTACCTTTCCCGACGAGCGGGAGGTCCAAGTCGAGTTTATATACTGTACATATCAAGTACCTACGATCGCGGGCCAGGATGGAGGCGGTAGAACATCAATGGCATAAATGAGTGAGTGGGCGTGTCGATGTATTAGATGCATGGGAGAAAAAACGATTGTAAGGACGAATAATAAGACTGAAATTCAAACGCAAAGAAAGAGTGCACGGTTGTCATGTGATAGCCGCTGTCAATGTGCTGTCTTGGGAGTGAGAAAGTGAAAGTCAAGGTGAAAGTGAAAGAGGGTGGAGAAGGAGGAGAGCAATTCACTGTGGAGTGACTCTGAGACAGGTTTATTTGCGGAGGATACGTGCACCGGAAATACATAATAATGACGCCATAAGCTGACTTATCATGTTTTCTGGCTATAATATTAATCCTATCATTTTCGTACTTGTGTCATTAGTCGTTCTTCCATCCCGTCTTTCTCTCGCTCGCTCGTTCCCCTGGTCCTTCAACACGAATGGAATAGCCAAATAACGGAGCCCTCATGTATTTAAAGAACTCTTCCAAGTTCCAACTACAATAGATCAACTCGTGTTTCCTCTTTCTTCTCTTCTGCCTTGTCTTCCTCTAGGTCAGCGGCGGCAGGACGTACTTCACCGATCTCACACCGCCCTCCTCTTCTAAGTCTTTCCTTATCGACCCTATTGGGCTACTCCATTATGGCCGTTGCACCGATGAGCTCCGTCGTAACCACCTACCGCCCCTTCAGTTCTGGTATATCGGCCCAGTGGCACTGGCACAAGGATTTATTCTGTTGCTCGCGCGAATTTTGTAAAATGAGGGCTTTGAACAGATGGAAACTGGTGAGTTACTGACATAACTGTGGCTCAGTGCCAAGTGACAAAGGTCTTAGCGGATTCGACACGACAGCCGTCCCATCTCAATATCTACCCTGACCAGTATACCATCCAGTTACTCATCAACTATTTCGGAGAACACACACTAGTATCTCGAGTTCGACGATACCTTCTCAAGCTCGGCAGGCGTCTTCTCTAACACCATCATCACGGACCTGTCACGGATGGCGTATCGATCGTCCGTCCGCTCCGGGGCGCTCCTCCAACATCAAGGCCACTATTACCTAGTTCACTGCAAGACAAATCTGTGACTAGCGCAATACACATTTTTCTTTCCTTTTTCATGGACGGCGTTCAGTAAATCTAGAAGCGGATGTGTAAACGCACCGCTTCTGAGGCCTGCCAGTGTCGTGGTACAAGCGAGGTAGCAGTGATGCGTGACCCGACGAGGTGACACGACGAGATCGAT
The DNA here is from genome assembly GCA_003316425.1 of Russula lepida. Lineage (NCBI taxonomy): Eukaryota > Fungi > Basidiomycota > Agaricomycetes > Russulales > Russulaceae > Russula > Russula lepida. The sequence goes on along the minus strand of QFEZ01000258.1, from coordinate 37,801 downwards.
GAGATGGTGGCACTCTTTCACTGGCAGACGTTACATCACATACATGTAAATACGGGGTGTGTGATCCAGGTGATAAGGTGCACCAAGTACTGGCAAATAGTGTCCAATGACACTGTAATTACTGCGGACGGCAGTGGGGGAATCAGTGTAGTCAAGAACATGCTGACTCAACGACCCAACCCACTCAGACAGTGGGAGAAACGATGATCGTAGCTGCAGAGCACGCACCTTGTTGGCTCATACTGCGATCTCCACGAGTGGTCAAACCCTTCATCGACGTTCTCAAGCTCATAGAGTACATATAAGATGAAGTTCGCTATTTCAAGTGAATGACCTGCAGTTCCACCCTTGAGCCCATCACCGAGCCTAAAGTACTAGTGATTATTATAATAAACTCAATCAGGAAAAAAGGCAGTTCTGTAACTTCTATTCGAACCGATGACCTACTTTCTTCCGCAATACTCTGAGCTCCGAGTCATCGCGAATATTAATGATGCCTGCAGTGCGGCGCCAACTCGGAGAATATCGGTTCGGGCAATCTTCGCGTGATTCGGACGTGCGCCGAAGGCTACTAGGCATACATACAGTAGCCTCACCGCGAGGAAGCACGATGTCGCTGATCGATAAAGAGCGTAAGTAGTAAAAGCTACAGTATGTATACCGTATCTGTACTGTATGCCAGTGTCTTGCCTTGCGCCTCGCTGATGATATTTTTTGGAGCACCGAAGACAACTGAAGGCGCCTTAGCTGTGGAGCCTTCGAAAAAGGGCCGCAGCCTCTTATCGATTAGCGATAGATCATGGCATAGCGCCTAGAACTCCCGGCCCATCTTTCTTCGATTCCATCCTTTTCTCTAGTTCCGCTCTCGAGTCTCGACTCTTACGAAAAAAACAACAACAAAAAGACAAAAAAACAAAACGCAGCCAAGCAGGACCCCCGTGCCGGTCATCCACTCGCTACGATACTACTTCTCAGGTTTCAAAATCTGCAGAACTCCCCGGCGATGCGATCCTTGCGTTCGTCTAATTCCCAGAATGGGTTCACAAGTCGCCTTCTCCGCATTTTTTCCCCTTGGCAAATTGTTGTTGGCCTTCTTGATCAATATCATATGATGATTCGTTATTGACAATCTTTGCTCAAGATAAAGATGAGAAAATGAGTGGAGCCCTGACGACACCATTGGCATTTCTCTCTCTATCTATTGATTGATTCATCGCCACATCGGCAACCCTGCAGCAAACTTTTTGGGCTCGTACGAGCTCGTACGAGCTCGTAAGAGCCCAAAAAGCTGAAAAAGTTTGGAAAAGTTTCATTAAGTCCAAAAGCTGACAAGTAACCTACGTTTTGCCATAAGCTGCCTTTGACCGCTGCAAAAAAAGTTGAAAAAATGTAAAAGCGTAAAAAAGTCCAAAAAGTCCAAAAGCCAATAATGAAGGATTCCTTCCAGCAGACCTGGAAGGTAATGGGGGTCTTGATGCTCGGAATTGATCCTTTGTCAATCATTTCATAAACTATTATGCACATGAACTTCTCGTATACTAGTAGTGGTGTACTAACTTATGCAACTTTTACAGCTTTTACAGCTTTTTGTCATTTGTCCAGCATGACCAAGTTCAGCTTTTTCACTTTTTCACTTTTTCGCTTAAAAAAGCTGAAAAGTCGGAAAGTTTTTGTACAATTTCCCGATGCATGAACAAATACCACCGTGATGCGACATGGCACTTGTTCATGATGATGAACAATCAGGGACGCGGCGCTCAGGCTGCCAGTGCACGACAATCAGTACTCATTGAATTAAAAACTACGCACACGCAATATAAAACCGACGAAGATAGTGTGATAGTGTGATAACAAGTGAGTTTCTTGTACCCCAACGCGAAAACGAAAAACGTTGCGGATATGTCGATATGTCGATATGTCGATATGTACTAGGGGCGCGACTGAGCCCTCCCCTTGTACAGCAGTTGATGCATCGGTCCAGTGGCAGAACACTGGCACGCCGACGCCGAGATTCTGATCGGATAAAATGATTTTTTCAGGGAAGGTACAATAGTAACTAACTGAACAGAGAAGGAAAAATCGGTCAGTCTTCGTCGCAAAGGTCCAGACTCGCTCGCACCTTCAACAATATACTGTAATATCATACAATTTCCCAACATGATTTAGATACCCAAACTCCCGTATAAAGCCTGTTTCGTAATCCAATTTGCACACCTAGTACGTTCTTCCAGGCAGGAAAATATAGCCTGTTAGACACAAATACGATCGATCGTGGAACGGAGACCGTGACGGTATTACAAGTGCGGTGGCATCGGCTGACCGCGATAGATACAGTAAGGGACCTGTTACTTGACATGTGAATACCCAGTGTTGTGTTATTATAACGCATCGAGATAGTAATTTTCGACATCAAATACGAGATTGCGAGGCAGGCGGATAAAACTAGGCTGGTACCAAGCCCGGGGCGGTAAAACCTCGCTCACCAATGCCGATGCGCGCACTCAAACTCTCCGCATTCAGGAACTGTGTCCCGCCTTCTAACCCCGCTCGGTAATATCCTCCAACCGAACCGAAACTAAGTTTACATAACAAGCCACGTGATACCCCACCCCTGGGACTTGGCACTGGCGTACGACTGCATATGCGCGCATATGCAGGAGTATTAATAGCAATATCGAATTAACATACGCCTTCCCGCGTAGCTACGCAGCGCACCTAGCCGGTTTGCCGCCACAAAATGTGTGCCGCTCACAGTTCTTTACCAAGCGCCGCGAAACAATAGCGCACCTCGCCTCCAACTACGCGAGAGTGAAAAACGTGCGCGCAATTCTCGGCTGTGATGCGGTTAAGCCCCACATGATAATCCAATTGCACCCCGTGGCTATAATCGCTCGGAACAGTACAGGATGCATTACGCCAACGCCAATATACCTTTCGCAATTCTCAGACCGTGTGGGAATGCAAGATTCTTACAGGGGCCTTTCTCGGAGCGCACGCGCGTTTTGTTCTGGCGTGAATGTTCCGGACTAAGCCGGAGAAGCCTCGGGCCAAGATTTTCTGTCTGGAATCGGGAAGGACTGAACAGAACCAAAGGACGCACTCCGACTTTTCGACAACCTACAACGCGCGGCCCCCGACTTCACCGTGGGCCTGTCTGCCCTCTCCTCCCCCGTCCCCCTCCACGCCGCCCGTATCCACCAACGTATGCACTAGGACCCATGAAGCCGACACCACCAGGCTCACCAAACGTAGCAACGTTCCTCTCGCGCTCTTCTTCTCGTCGATTGCGTGCGCTGCCGCGTCCGCCCCGCCCAGTACCGCGCTGTGCCGGAGACTGCGCTTGTGTCGAGGATGAGAGCGAGTCAAAGAAGCTTCTGTCGGGGTTGTATGCCCGCTGGGTGTCGTCATCCTGTACTTCACCCTCCTCCGTGACTGAGCCCTCTGTCTTCGCGCTCAGTGGCGGTGCAATGGCCGCCTTATCGAAGAGCGCATTTGAACCCTCAAAGTCGAAGTCTGTCGTTGGGACTCGCAGGTCTCCCACTTTGACGTTTCGTGTGGCGTTGCTGCCTCCCCGCCGGCCAGCACCTCCTCCACGGTTGTTTGCATTGTCGGCAGCATCGGCGGTAGAGTTGCGCAAGTCACCCAGCGCGCGTTCAACCGTCTCGAGTGACGCTGCCGCGGTCTGCACCGAGCCACCACCGTTCAAATTGGCCGTGCGTCGTTCATCGCTACCGGCCGAGCGTGTTGGTCCAGGTGGGGGAGGGTGAGGTTGTTGCTGCGGCTGCGGCTGCGGCTGCTGAGATTGTTGCGGGACGTATGGCTGCTGCTGCGGTTGCTGTTGGGGCACAGGCTGGGCAATCGTTGGCGGGTACTGTGGGTAGCCATTGGCGGCGGTAGGTGCAGACGCCTATATCACAGGCGCTCATTAGTACGGAAGGAACAATTGAGAAAAGGTGCGAAGAGAAAACGGAAAAAATCAACTGTGTTGCGCCCCAAGGGCACGTTTTCCCAGGAGTGTTATTGTATTTTTTTTCAATGGGGAATGAAAGGGGAATGGAAGACGAAAGAGAATATGGGAATTAACGTGATGTCGTGAGTGACATACCCCGAGTACGGCCGGGTCATCATGGACGCTCCTAAGGGGTGCGGGCTCATCGACCGATAGATCTTTTACTTCTGAAGCACGGAAGATGATATATTGGTACGGTTCTTGAACGGGTGGAATAAACTCAGACGGCGGCCTGCAATGTGATGAAACGCGTTAGATTCCCATCTATGAGGTAAATAACTAGAGAGAGGAGAGGATCCATGGGGCCAGCTTTCTCGTAGAGCCGGTAGGGCAAGAGCTGCGAGACGGGTATGACATACCGACGGATTTCGGTTCCCATGGAATAGACTAGATTCTTGGGTGTTAGAATGGCCTTTCGTACTCAAATCGGATTCGTACCATTCGAAAGTTGAATGGTCGATGCTGCCGGGTCGATACCTGCAAGGATGCCGCGGTAGCGTACATCAGAATGGGAAATGAGGGATATCGGTTTCCTGTCCAGGGATGGGGTAACTGTCAGTCAGTTATGTTTGTTGCGGGACATCCGGGGGTAAAACACACCCGATGAACGAAAGGGCCATTTTAATATTTGAATTGGAAGGAAAAAAGAGGTAGAAAAAAAATAGGGCAGAGGTGCGGAAAGGAATGACGAGTAAGAGCGGTGTTGCGCCTTTCCTTTTTCAATCTCCGACAACATTTAGTTTGGGTCATGCGCATATCAATTTGCAACAAACAGGAGAGAGAAAAAAAAGGGTATCTAACATTGGTATCATCTTTTAATGTGTACAGCAGACAGAACGCCAGAAACTAGGTATCAGATGTGATGATACAACCATCGTCATGTCAAGTCATTTGAGGGGGGTGAGACCGCCCCCTACGAGCAGTCGTTGAACCGTTTTCATGTTAGTATGTGGGTGGTGATAGGCTGCGTGATGCGCGATCAGTCAGGTAAACGCCTCCACACGAGTAGCACTGCCACTCGCTTACAGTCTACTTTCGTCGCTTGTAGTGGTACGGCGGAGGGCTGAGGCCCCCAGGGACGGGAGGTGGCATCGTGTATGGCGTGGTGGTCTGGTCAGACCCTGTCCCATTCGTAGTGCCGTCCGTGGTCGACGATGTTCCGTTGCAGGGCTGGTGCCACAAGTATACGTCAGAAGTAGAGACACATGATGGCTCAGGCGCTCACCGTGCTTTTGGAGCCATCATTCGTTCCATTTGTGTTCTGTATGACGGCGGTGGCTGACTTGGAGTCGGTCATGGGTGCGGGGGTGATCGATACCGTCCGGGGAGGGGGTATGGTGTGTGAGGACTGGGGTCTGGATGTGGGTGCCCTGGGGAGGAGAAAATATGGGAGAGGATCGAGGTTTATATATACCCCAGCGAGTATGGGTACCCGAGATGCAGGTCCGATTGTAATTATAAGGTCCGGTGTGTCAAATGTTGAAGTCCGGGATATTAGGAATCATCAGAGAGAAAACACCGCCGGAAGAAAAAAAACCCAATCGGCGAAGGTGCGGCTAGTTGCGTGCATAACCCGCCACGGTGGCGAGGGGGAAGGAGGGGGAAAGGGGTCCCGGCCCAACACGCAATCACAAGACGAACATTGTGTTGCCGGATGCAGGTAATGGGCGACTAAATAGAAGGGGAGAGGAGGGAGGCAACCCTTTTCGGGATCACACTGCCTGGCACCTGTAGCACTAGGGAATCGGGCGTTTAGCTTTTTTACATACAGGGAGACCTTCACGTCACCACCGTGAGTGTCGTGGTAAGGATTTTGTTATTTGTGTACTGGTATCTACGATCGTGGGCGCGTTAAAGCGGGGGATCAGAGGTGTGAGAGTATATGGATTGTACGAGTCATATGGGCATGGGCGATTACGCAGAGAACAAGACCAAGTACGTGCTACTTGGGAGATCTTGACCGCCCACGATCACAACTTCCATCCCATTCCTGTCCAACTTCCGAGAGCTTGCCAGGCATCCTATATCCTCTTTGGGCGAGAACGTACCCGCCTTGTTCATCTTACGACCCTCCCTGCTCCTCGACTTCCCAGACCGCACCCCGCCTTTCTCACATACAGAGCAGTCCAACACAAATATGCCGCGATCGTTCCCCGGTGGGCCAGAACCGTGCACTCGTATGACTCAATGGATGACTGTATGTCTTACCTTTGGCGTGTCCGCCACGGGCTGATTCCGACAATACCCACACAAGGTCGGGCATCATCGCACACGGAAAGTAGCGGCATATCGGCAGCGTTCTCTCTCCCACTCCACACACCACGACTCGGGTCACTCGGAGAAACCCCACGATAATGTCCGTGAGGTGGAAGGACGGATGCATTAAAAACTAGAGGGGGAGGGGTTCGGGAAAATGATATCGCGCATGCAATGCGGGACATTCGCGACTACCACTATACACGATGATGATGACAAGAGAGTGGGCGTACGCGGCCGCGGCAGGATAGGGGTATTTACGCGGGCGCTAGCAAATATTCAGTGTATTCAATACACGAGATAAAAGAAAAAAAAAAATTAGAGTTTTGTTCGTGCCAGCCTGCCCGCATCTGCGTGCTAGCCATCATAGCTCCAATCGGCATGGAAAAGTTCTAGATCTTCTACGAGATAAAGTCTGGAGCGGAGCGCATCCTTTATCTGCCCGGATATAGTCACGCGTGCGTGTATGTGAGGCGAGGATCCGTTAACCGGTTGAGGAAGGTTGAATGTTGGAGGTGTCAGGAAAAGACATAACCTCGTCTGAGGCCGTGTCGCCCGTGGATCGAGGCCCTTGTCGCCTTACGCGGATCGTTGGCGTGCGCAACTCGTACGTACGTACGTGCGTATGCGTAACACAATCGCAATTGTGTAACAATGCATCACTGCAAACCAAAATAGTGCAAAAGAACCTGCCGATACTATATGTCGTAGTGCGATCCCCCACAAATCTAAGCACCCAGGCCGAGAAAGTCGGCCCCGCCGCCCGTGGGTGCTATGGTCTAGGTGGTCACCGCGGATCATCCAACTCAAGCCCCAGACACCTTTACCCTCGCTCGTAAGTGTCGTCCACGTCCACGGCCCATGGGGGGGAAAGAAAGCACAAAAAACCCAATGTGGGGCGGCCCGGCTTTCCACCGAGAAATGCGAGTGCCAGTGAAAAACCCGACATTAGTCGGTGGCTGCCTACCGATAACAGTCCGAGCGGCTGTGGCAAGATCCCATCCCCACTTTATTAGTCCTACTGTACCACCATTTGTATTCTGCCAGCATCTTGCGCATACATACCCAGCTGCAGCTAGTCATGAGTGGTGAGCCATTCTCATCCCCCTTCCCCGTTCGGATGTTATCTCATGTAGTGACATGCCTGGTGTCACAAAAATGAACAACGATGATTGATCATATATGCAGTGACCGCCGTCCTCGGAGCGCAATGGGGTGACGAGGGCAAGGGAAAACTCGTGGACATATTGTCTGCCGATGTCGACATCTGCGCAAGATTCGCGGGTGGGAATAACGCCGGCCATACCATCATTGTGCCTGTTGGACCCGAATGCGTACAAACGACTTTCGCGTTCCATCTCCTACCAAGCGGTGCGCCCATTATTCTATCCTCTCCTCACGGCGGGCCAGATAACGACGACTTTGTTATCTTTTCTTGGCTGTACAGGATTGGTCAATCCCACTGTCACTGGAATCATCGGCTCTGGCGTTGTCGTGCATCTTCCATCCTTCTTCGACGAGTTCGACACTCTGCGCGAGGAAGGTAACAGCCCCCCCCCCTTTTTTTTTTTTTTTTTTCACACACTCGTTTCACGTTAGCTGAACGCCAAACATGCAGGACTAGATTGCACGGGCAGACTCTTCATTTCCGATCGAGCACATCTCGTCTTTGATTTCCACCAGATCGTCGATGGGTTGAAGGAGGTTGAGTTGGGTGGATCATCGTGCGTCTTTCTAAGCCTTTATCATTTTCTGTTCCTTCTCGCGTACTTGCGTAGCTAACAGATAAGGAACAATCAATCTAATAACAGAATCGGAACTACCAAGAAAGGCATCGGCCCCGCCTACTCTGCGAAAGCGTCACGCTCGGGCCTACGCGTGCACCACCTCTTCGACCCCGCGTTTGCAGACAAGTTCCGCAAGATTGTAGAAGGGCGATACAAGCGCTACGGATATTTCGAATATGACACCGAAGGCGAAATTAAGCGCTACCAGGTGAGATTCCCCGAATCCGTAGCGTGCGCGTAACCGCGTAACCTGCGGAGGCGCGCATTTCCCTTCCTCATTCAATTAGACGTCATTGTATTCTAATCCGTAACCTCACAGGCGTTGGCGGAGAGACTACGCCCTTTCGTCATCGACAGCGTCGTATATATACACCAGGCACTGGCCAGTGGCAAGCGGATTCTCGTCGAGGGCGCAAACGCGTTGATGCTTGACATCGACTATGGGACGTATCCGTACGTGACGAGCAGTTCTACGGCCGTCGGTGGTATCTGCACCGGCCTCGGTATTCCGCCACGTCGAATCGGAAAAATAATCGGCGTCATGAAGGCGTACACCACTCGCGTGGGTGGCGGGCCATTCCCCACGGAGCAACTCAATGTTCGTAGTTCGTGTCAGACGATCATCAACGAATACACACTCATATATATATATCGCCGCGGGGGTAGGACATCGGGGTACACTTCCAGGAAATCGGGCGCGAGTTTGGCACGACCACTGGCCGCCGGAGGCGTTGTGGCTGGCTGGACCTCCTCGTGATGAAACATTCATGTCAGATCAATGGCTACGATACGCTCAATCTGACGAAGCTCGACATTCTCGATGACCTTGAGGAGATCAAAGTCGCTGTGAAATACCTCGTTGACGGGAAAGAACTCCTTGGTTTCCCCGGTTAGTTGCGAAGGACGTTTTTACTGCTTTGACTTTACTTTTAAGCTAATCTGCCTCGGCTGCAGCGAATCTGGAAACGCTGAAGACGGTCAAAGTATCATACGTTACCTTGCCCGGTTGGAAGACATCGATTGGTGCCGTGTCGTCATACGGAGAGCTACCTGAGAATTGCAAGAAGTATATAAGTTTCATCGAAGAGCATCTAAAGATACCGATAGAATGGATCGGAGTGGGTCCTGGACGAGAGAGTATGATAAAGAAGGTAGACTTCACCGGAACGCATTATCAGGCCTGATCCTCGTATCTAGTCTTCCCAATGAGATCGGGGCCGATCATAGTGAGATTGAATATATATAATATTGATTATCATTGAACGGCACTACGTCGTTCTCACACTGTCTCATACTGTAATCCTTCTTCGTCAAGAATCTAATCGTCATCACTCTCCCTCCATCCCCTCTCCAAGTCAGGCGTCGTCGTTTCATCTTCTTCTGTGGACTCGTGGGCATCTGTAGCTGTCACTTCTCATTTCACCGGCATGAGGGAGGTGTGTCATTGTCGTCGGCATCCAAAGTTACTCGTGTACGCAATGAAGGGCAAGGACGAGAGCCTTTTACTAGCAGCGGAGGGGTGGAACAGCTTCCATACTTGCAGAACCGTCGCCTCATCTCGTTCGCATCGTCTACCGCCACGGGCGTGGCTACTTTCCTCTTTTTCCTCTTTCTTCGTGCACCTGGCGTTTTCGTACTCCCTGCACCTGACGAGTTGTTGTCAAATACACCCTGGAGTGCAGCGACGAGGACGGAGGAGCTAGCATTATCTCCAACGTGCGCTTTATTCTTAGCGGCGTCGCGGTGCTCACGCATGCGAAGAAATTTTTCCATAAGTACGTAGTCGGACTTGCATGCGCCGGACGGAAGGGGCTAGGTAGGAGGACATACACCATCAGTTGCCGTCCTTGCTTGCTGACCTTTGAACTTGATTTGTACATTACGGCGACGAGGTCGAGACGATGGTGGCGGCAGCGATGTTGATGAAGACGACGATGGCGATGTCGAATTTATGGATATGACATCTGGTGGGTGGGGTTCTTCTGGAGAAGGGTCGGATGGGGGGCAAGAGGGGGGGGAAACACTCTCAGACGGGGTAGGAAGGAACAAAGGAGGCCTCAACGAACGCCGTGGGGGATTGGGGGAGAAATTGGTAGTATCCAACGGCAGAGGCACTGAACTCTATCACACGACGCGTATGCATACACGCAAGCGGAAGGAGGGTGGCACGAGAGGATAGATACACCAGCTGGTCAGGGTGTACTTGGACAACAGCCAGTGACTTGGCCTGCTCCGATCCAAGCATGGATCCGAGACAATCCTTACAATCCCAGTGGCAGTTTGTGAGCATCATGAGTAGTAAAAGACGAGAAGCGTACCTGCTTATATCCCATTCCCATCCCCCCCGTCACAGCAGCTAACACATGTCTCGCCGCCATCTCGGTCATCATCAGCCCACGACCTCCACTAGCACTACCCATAATACTCTCACTCGGCCGCTGCCGCCAGCCTGCATGTCGAGAAAGTCGTAGCAGCGGCTGCGGCGGCAGTTGTTGTCGTGGGTGCACCACGTAGTAATGCAGGGTCAGCACCAGCCAACTCGACGTCATACGCCGGCGGCGTGGTCAAGTCATGCCAGAGCCAACGGCACGCGAGTAATTCCATCGAAGTCCATAACATCGGTGCATTGATGTGATCTACAGACACCGCGATTTGCACGCCGCTCAGTGACACGAGTGGGTTGAGCAATGCGGGCACGTCTATATTGTGTACAATGAGGACAAGTCTTCGTTGTCGTTGCCTTTGTCGGGGTTTTTGTGTCAATGAAGAAGAATGGGACAGGGAAGCAGTTAGGAGAGGGAGGAGGAAGGCTTCGCGGATAAGAACTGCGCGATACCTTCTACGCTCTGTGGTGCACCAGGTAAACGACCGAGGGCTGCGAATATGGGCCTAGTAAGTTAAGGGAACTTCCGTGCCAAATATTGACAAATGTTGGGAACCAATCTTTTCGCCTCGCAGGTGTGTATTAGATCTTTCATCCATCTTCCTGGACTCACTTGTGCGTTCCTATGGTGCTACACTCCCTGTCAGTATTCTGTCCCATTTTCAGGCAGCATTCCCTCCTTGCCTTATACATGCCTTTTCTTTCTTCTCTGTACACAGTACCTATTGCATGTGTAGTTGAAGAGGAATAAAATTGCATTTTCTATTTAAATATTGTGTGATTCAAGTAGGATCAGTATCAGTAGGAATCCCAACCTTAATCTTATCTTTGTGATGATTGAGTGGCTGTGCTTACGGCATGAAGAGGGAATAAAAGGGGATGTGACAGCGACTCGCCTCTTACCGTCACCCACCCGTCACGAACTTGTCACCGATTCGACGCCTCTCAATCAATCCGAAAAGGTGTCAAAAATCACTGGACAGTGATTGTCCTGATCATCATCAGAGACCGTCTTGGCCGGTTTCCTCCAGGCTGTCTCAATAAATTGTCTTGCTACTGTCCATGGATCCCGCTTTGCAGCCCTCAACCCCCCAAAACGCCCTTCCAACCATGCCCACATCCTCAGCAAAGCGCTCACGCGAGAATGAGTCACCCAGCCAGCGACATAAGCGGGAAAAGGCCGCCGAGCGGCAAAGACGAAAACGAGAGCGCGATCGCAACGCTAGCTTACAAAATGGACTGGTGGGTATGGCAGCCGCCCAGCAGCAACAGCAACAGCAGCAGCAGCAGCAGCAGCAACCACAACAGCAACCACAACAGCCCCCGCCGCCGGTCATTGCCGCTGTCACGCACCCTCAACAGCCTCTCGCAACAGCCTCCACTCAATCGGCCATCGCGCCGACCACGGACCAGTCCTTTGTCCAAAGTCCCACGGAACTCTCCGCCGCCGAGCTTTCGCGCCGCGAGCGTGTACGGACAGCGGCTCGGGAACGTCAACGCAAACATCGCGCATTGGTAAAGCAGAAGAAACTCCGCGAGCTCGGTCTGGACATGGGGAACGAGGTCGGTGCCGTGCAAGAGTTGGAGGACATTCAATATCGCATTGTTGCCGCTGCCGCTGCCGCAGATGGCGCGCCGTTTGCCGCGCTGCAACACGAGCTTGGACAGCAGCCTCCGCCTATACCCGGTCAACCTGATCCGGCTTTTACGCCAGGTCATAATGGCGGTCAGACATTCGCGTCTACGTTGTTGCTTTCGTTTTCGTGTGCGCCGTTGCTCAAACATCATATCCTTCGCACGTTGTCCATGACCAACGAAGAGCTCGCCTCACTCGAACCGATCATCGCGCAGGCCTGGGACCAATGGGATCACCAGGTACTTTCCTCTCTCTTCCGCCACGCTGTCCCACTCAACTTCTACCAAACACTGCAGCGCCGGTTACACTATGCACAGCATGCGCAGGTCGCGGCAAATGCAGGAAAACCCCCTGATGGCCACCCGCTCGGGGGTGCCCCTCCTCCACCGCCCGCCACGTTCGCAGCAGCTGTCGAACTAGGCGATGCCCAAGCAGCAGGACAGCCTTACACCACGGCAGACCCAAACCAGCAGCAACAGCAACAGCAACAGCAGCCGCCACCGCCACCACCACCACAGGCGAACGATTTCCGCGCACGCTTCCACCGCTCGCTCGTCGCGCCGTCCCCATTCGGCACGTTCGCCCCTCCACCACCTCCTGCACAGCCGGGTGCGCCCGCGGACGGGATCGATCCACATCTGGGGGCTACGGAACAGTCGCCTAAGGTGACTGGTCCTGCTTCTGCCGTTGTGGCCGCAGCCGCGGCAATTGATCCTGAACTTGGGCAGGCACGAGGTGAGGCAGAAGGTGTCGTTGGACGGCTGGAGCGGGGATAACATTAAGCAATTAAAAAGGTTGACACAGTGTCTACCCAAGATCGATTTTCATGTCCCCGGCGTTCTGGATTGTGTCGCCCTTCACTTACTGGATCGTTATGACTCACACCGACGCTTCTTTTCATCTTGATATTAATGTTGTTGTTATTTTGTTGTTGTTGTTGTTGTTGTGGCTGTCCTCCTTGTTGTGGCTGTCCTTTGGGCATGACCGATTACGCGCAACCTCATCCTGCATTTCTATACGTTTTATATGTACACGGTATTATAATGGACATTCTACGTGTTGGACCATTGGAACTTTCTGCTGGGCAAACGGCCGGTCCGGCGTTCCATGTGAGGAATACTGTAGCGAGTCTGGCTCTAGCAACACTTTACACTCGATGCCAACATTTCCTTCAAGACCATTGAACAAATCGCCTCTCCATCGGCGGCTGAAGAAACATCCCGCGCTGTTTGGCGTTCCATTCCTTCTCGTCATGGTCGGTGCATCCTTCGGCTTGCAGGCGTTCACACAAACGCGATACGATCTACACAGCCAGAAGATCACTCAGGTTCGGACCCTCCCCACCTTGTTATGCTATGCCTTTTCTCATCGTCCGTCCCTCTTGCTCCTTTATATCCAGATGAGCCGCGAACAGGAGCTTGGGCTCGATCGAAGTCGAAAGAAATTTGACGCTCGTGAGGAATATTTCGTCAGTCTTTCTCTTTCCTTTGTCCTCCTTCCTTTGTCATGAATGCGATCCCTTTTTATTTATTTATTTTAAAATGTAGAAACTGAGTGCGGTCGGTCAAGAGGAATGGGAACCGAAACGCATCGAGAGACCGAAAGGTTTGCAGGAATGGGGCGTACCACCTGCACAGCCCGCCACCCCACCCCCAACCGTCCCTCTGGAGGACTTGGGGCCGCGAAAGACTTGAACGCGCGTGGCAGCATGTGGGTACCAGTTTCCGAATCTGCTCGCTATCTACCCCTGCTTCAGCATCACCCTCACCCCGTCCTATTTTTATTTTCTTTCTTTCTACCCCTGGACCTGTGCTACAACAACACAACAATAGTACCGCATACATGACAATTTATGAATCTCATGGAACCACGATTTCGCTTGTGTAAATCCCCGATGCGGTGACAATGCAAAGTTTGGTGCGATGTGCGATGTGCGGTGTGCGATGTGCCCCGCGTTCTCCGCTCATCGCCCCACTTTTTTATTCCTTTTCTTGTATTTGGTTTTTTTTTTCTAGATCGTCTACTTGACCCCCC
>QFEZ01000258.1:0-23691 GCA_003316425.1 Russula lepida | reverse complement strand
CCCCCCCCCTTCCATACGCCAGGGGACCTCTTCTATTGTCTTTTCATACAGGAAAGGGGTGCGGCAGGGCAGTCTGCCAGTAGACTAACTAAATTCTACATTAGGTTAAGGCTCAGGCTACGCCGCCGCACCGCGGGCAGGTTGAACCCTGAACCGGACCCGGAGCTCTTCAACAGCTCCCGGGACAGCACAGGACAATCATACCCGCTGGAGTATCTTACGTCGTATCTTCACGTCAAAAGAACCCGAGTCGCCGTCAGAATCCCGTGCTGTTCTTCTCCTTTCTTCAAAACGTCCTAGTTTTTTTTTTCCCAACTAGGCTAGCTTATTTGGACCACGCGCATTGTTGGAAAACTTCAAACTTGGAATTGAAGTCCCTGGGGGCGGGTCTTTACGAATCAAAGAGGTGATGCTACTTACGGAGACTCGGAGAGATGGATGGCGAGCGTCAGCGTTACTTTATCGCCTGGCTGGTAAATCAGACTACAGTATAGTACTAAACAATACGACGCATAATGTTTTACTGTATTAGTGAACAGGAACGTGCACGTGGGGTGGCGAGGAACCCCGGAAAAATCATTCATCAGAACCGCCACTGACTCGAAGCGCGCGCGTCCGGCTTTTTGACTGATTATCGCGAATGACGGATTTCAACCGAATTGCTGTCTCGTCTAAGAATCAACCTTTAGAGACGGTATCTAGTAATAGTTCCTGAACAGGCTGATTGAAAATCACGGCAAATCATTCGGCGTTCTCATTCCCACTAAGTTAGCAGCGATTTGTAGAAAGAAGACGCAGTAGTAAGCAAAAACGAAGGCCATATACAGTACAATAAATCGATCCCTGTGCACCACCCCCATCGGATTGGTTCATTTCAGTGCCTTGACAACTAATCCCATCCAAGATCCTGGCTGGTTTTCTATCATGGGGTACATAACGATGCTCGGCTTGCGATAGATCCGTGTCTTCTCGGTCTGAGGTGGAAGGGAAAATTCAAAGTTTTCGAGTAAGGTCGTCACGAGGGTAATCAATTCGAGCACGCTGCGGTCATTATCTCATCAGTTCGGTCCACACGCCAGCCACAGGGGGCAGGGTATTGTCCGGGAGGACTCACGCGAATCGCCATCCTATGCAAGAGCGAAGGCCTCCAGCTGCCCGACGTGTCAGATGAGGGGACTAAAGAAGAGTGTTGCAAATGAACTCACAAAAGTTCAATCTTTTGGAAAAGTTGAGGTTGTCAGATCAGTGTATACTATTGCTGTATATCACTTACAAATTGGCGAACACACCCACAGAGCTTGGTTTCTTTTCGGGGTTGAGGAATCGTTCAGGGTTCCATTCGTCACTGTCTGGCCCCCAAATCTGGGGCAAACTGTCCGGACTACGTGAATTATTCGGCGTACATCAGTGCTATTAGAGCTCACCGATTATATACGTCAATGTGAATGTCGATGGGGGTACCTTTTCTGATCGGGATTGAAGATATTTGTTCGCCTGACTTCGTTGTGATAGGGAAGTCCAAAGGTATCACGTCGTCGTTTCCCGCAACTCTTCGAAGTATCCAAACGATTGGGTGCAACCTCATTGATTCCTGAGCAGTAAGGTCGATCATCAGAGAAGGAGAAATCCGTGAAATGGCGTAGCAGTACCTTCAGAGCAGCTTGGGTGTATGCCATATTGTCAAGATCCACAGCAGAAGGCTGTGTATCCCCCCTCCACTTGCGGAAAGCCGCGATCTCCCCCCGGATACGTTCCTGAGATTCAGGGTGCTTCGCGACCTCCCAAAGGAACCAAGTTAAGGAGCTTGCGGTGGTCTCATGCCCTGCAAGGATCAACGTACTGTATGCGGGGAAGGTGTGAGTAGGTAGCGACTTCGAATCATCTTAAGGAAGAAAGTAATAACGCACGTTATCTGGGATATGAGCTCACGCTCAGTCAGCTTGGCGGTGGAGCTTTCAGACGCGTTCGTGCGCAGAAGGACGCTCATCATGTCATTCCCGTCACGTTTTTCTGCTTTGTCCCTGAGAATGTCGCGCGAGAAGTCTTCCGAAAAATCCGAAAAATGGCGGAGCCGACGGTACTCGCGTAAAGGGAGGTAGCGGACATAGTGGAGCAAACGTTCTGGGATATAGCACCACAGCGCCTTGAAAGCTAGATTGAAGCGCGAAGGGTAGAGCGACGAGTCAATGCTGTCCAGTATTGTCATCCTTTTGAACGTAAATGCAAGACGTCGTAACTTACAACAAGTTCTTATATTGGCTTGCAAGCTGCGTCTTCTCGTTGTCAAGGGAGCCGAAGTGGAAGTCAAAACCAGCTATGCGTGAAATTGTGTGAAAACCGTCATCATAGAAGCAGAGCACTAACCTTCACCAATGATGTCCAGGGTTGTGCGCGAGAGCCACGTGGTCACGTTGATGATAGGCCGTCCTGTGGGATGCAAGGAAATAACTTCGTCCTTCCACTTCTGGGTGAGCTGTGGAAAGCGGTAGATCACTTCTTCAATACGTGTACAGGATGCCCAAGTCAACGGGTATGTCCAACCTTCAACGCCACATTCAGGAACAAAGGTAGGAAGGTTCTGAGCTGAGGAGCATGGAATGCAGGAGTCATGATCTTCCTCTGGCGCTGATGGTCAGTGCCTAGAGAGAATGAGTGGTTGCAATGGAAGCGGGGAAGCACAGATCCACTGGCACGGACCGTGAGCACATCCCACTCCTTGGCCTACCATTAGCTTAGTATTCTGGTTGGCCTCTCGTCCCTTCGGAAAGCGATAACCGGACTTGTGGAGAACATATTGCAAAGCCTTCGGGTCTGCTAGCGAAAGATGATCTATCTTCGAGTGCATTCCGGTGTAAGATAGTGAGGCTTCATATAACCCTCAAAGAAACTCACCCCTAGCGGCCCACATCTACGCCATGCAGTACCGTATTTTCGCATCCACTCGAATTCACGGTCTCCGACCTCATTTTGATAACGGAGGTCACCCTCGTTCCCTGTGGTGCTGCATAAGGGGATGAGCACAAATGGGTACAAGTCGAGAATCTTACCTAGCAATAGTGACGTCGATTCCGGTCCTTGAAGTTTCCTTAAGAAGGAGTGTCGACGGCGAAAATAGATATAAGTGACTTGCGCTGTCACAGCCACTAGGAGACAACCTAGGCTGAGTAGAGTATTCATCTCGGCGGTTCTGAGGATGCTGTACTGTTAGCTTATCCCTCTCTCTTATAAGCCTTCAAGAAGTCACTCTGAAGGGGCATGAGGTATTAGAACCATCATATTTATTTGATGGTATTGTCGGCGATGGCAATTCTATGTGAGTTAATGGTAGCCACGTCGATGCGGTGCCAGAGATGACAACGTTTTCACGATATAAGAAAGGGACATTACCCCATCTAGGCTCTAGCCCAGAGTTTCCGGAACTCGTGCAATGGAAAGGGCATCCAGAGCTTTGTGAGACCAATGCCAAATAGACTCCTTCGGGAAAGGAAAGTACCCTAGTAGGAAGTGGGGGCTGCGGGTTACGCGACGCGACGCAAAAACAAAGTACAAAGCGGGTCTTTGTCTAACCCGTCGTATAATTACGTATCACGTCAGCCAAGAAGGCATCGCTTCTAGATTGTCAATTGGAGGTGAGGCATCCTTGCTGACATGGCAGAGGCCGCGTCCGAGTCGTTGGTACAACCGTAACCGCTCCGGGGTCCAGTGCGCGGCTGAACACGGCAACTGGTGAAGAGCATAAGCCTTGGTGCGGATAGGTTTCATGGTGGGACTACGAGCCCATGTGGACTCGCACAGACGAGTGATTGCTAGAAAATTTGAATATGCGATGCCGATACGATACATGAATGTGATACGTGCTATGACTCCATCACATGTCTGACTCTGCCTGTTAAATGGTGGTATTAGATTCAAAATGAGTATGGCAGGTACACAAAACCGCAAACAATTTTATGCACGCGTCGGTCAACTTGCCGCAGATACACTAGTACGAACTTCCGCAATAAGCCGTAGACCGACCATTGACCATTGACGGACCATAGGCAATAACACTTAGACGTCATCCTGTCCGTAATCCCGACACGGGTATGGTTGCAGGGCTGCCTAACATAACTGGGCCTGGGCCCAGCATTCATGTCATTATGAGGAGTTGGCCATATAATGTATGCATTTGGCGAGTGGGTCTAGCTTCTATATATCTTCACGCAATGCAGGCGCCTAGAAGAGAAAGGTCCCAAGGTGATGGAGACAATGGATAACCGGATGGAGTTTGTGAGCATTTTCCACGGTGAAATGAAGAGAGAGCACGAACGAGGTTTGGAATCACCACCTCGTGTCCACCTCGATCCTTGAGGTCCCCAGCCGGGGGTACTTAGTCAGTGCATATCAAGGAATACACTTAGTACCGAAAGAGAATGATCAATTGCCATAAAATGAGGTCGTTGTGTACGTCGCCATGATAGGTGTTAGCGCGTGAGAGAATGGCCACGGGTAGACGTCGAGATCCGTGTCGAGTCAGAGGCATGGAGGGACTCGGGAAAAAGGCACGAATAAACGGAGAGACAAGTTGCATATTAGCCTAGATATAATGGAAGGTCACGAAGAGGCTCGAATGGTCTGCTTCGTTAGGAGCTCACTAGCTTTCGCTGCCCGTGTTGGAGTCCGACAAGTTCGAGTTGGTTGGTGAATGGACTAATATTGATACTGTTTTGATACTGTCATGTAAAAGAGTGCGAGTGTGTGGCGGTGACATGATAATTAAACTAACCCTAACCCCATTGATTATAGTTACTCCTTTGTGTTGTCACCAAACTCGTTTTCGTCATATAACCCTAGTATTTTCAGTTTAACACCATGCGCCTCCGGCATTGCAGTCATGTATTTAAACCTGACTTCTCCAGTTAAAAAAAAGATTACTTTCCCCCCCGTTTCGCTTCTGTGTGTACTGTGCCATTCTGTCTTTCAGTCTCTTCAACCTGAGAGCAAACGAGCCGACACACACCCTGCCCCTACCCCTTTGTCGAACGCTGACCCATCTCTTTCCTTCCGAACTCACTCACGCCACTCTGCGGCGTTTCATCATTGTAGGCACATTAGCAGCTACCACCGCTTCCCAGTCGCCATAGTGCCAAACGCCTTTAAGGTGCTCGAACCCAGACTGGAGAATCTCCTCGTAAGCCGTCTTACAATGCGACTCGAGCAGATTGCATGATGTCATCCAGTCGGAGTTCGGATCGTTTTCCACTTTCATTCCGGACAGTAACTCCCTGAGGTCCCTAATTTCTTCGCTCGTCCTTCTGAATGTATCCAACCACTTTTTAATGAGGCTTCCGAAGACTGCGTCCACCCATGACCTCTCCGCGGCCGAGAGTTTGGTCCTATTACCCACCACATTACCCGACCACGCGTCGAGCATGAGGTCTATTCCTGGGTTCTTACCCCTTGCTCCCTCGATGTCCTTGGAAAGGTGGAGAATGCACCAAATAAGGAGCCACAGGAATGACTCCAGATCGTCGAGGGCGGTATGGAAAAAATATCTGCGTTTTTGCAAGGCTCCCAGAATGTCCATTGACATGAAGTGCATCGTGCCCTAAGAGACGTGGAATAAGTCCGGGGGGCTCGAAGAGACAAGCCAATTCCGGCCGCATACCGAGATTTCCCGCGTGCTAGTCATTTTGCGCCATTCAATTGCATTGTCCCCATCAATCACAAACCCTCGGCAGAGATTCACGTTTCGTGTGCACTCAAACCTAGAGAACATATCAATACTTAGATTGACAAAGCGATACACGAGGAGTCCTTATCCGTCCAATGCAGGGCGTTTGACTGGCTTTGAATACCGCACAACATTCCCTGAGCTGATGTCCCGGTGCAAGACACCCTTACGGAAAAGGTTGTAATGACCTAGATCGGCAAACGTCAACAAAAAGTGAGATACAATGGATCACTACTTACCGATAATGCCATGAAGAATAGATTCAAGGAGTACGCCGGGAGATGGCCTGCCTCCATCTCCATTATCTAGATCCACGAGGGCTTTCCCCTCTCCGGAGAGCGCGATGCATTGAAGCCCTCTCTCTTCGGGCTTACGATCGTCAGAGAAGTCCTTATTGTCAAAAACATCCCAAAACTTTGTACCGGTAACAGGCGTCCCGTGGAACCATGGGGATCTTCAGTGCCACAGTTGTGGTAGCCAATAACATCTTCTATCCCGAATTGATCTTTAAACTGGGAGAGTAATGGGCCCTCCTGAGAATGTCCCTTTATGGGGTACGATTGCTTATACGTAAATTTGTCCGGCAAGCTACCTACTCCTCTGGACAACGTTAGCATCCGAGATTCCAGTTCAGGCTCAGGTGTGTCTCTGGTCCCTGGGTATGCGATGCATAAGTGAAGTCCTGCACCGAAATCTGCATGCGTACTTACCTTGCAAACTGTGTACAATAGTGGCACGACCACGCAACCTGTCGCGCGCGTAAAGGAGACGATCAACTTTATAGTGGCGGCCGTTAATGCAAAACATGTTTTGAAACCGTGTGGGGTCCAGGCCGTAAGCTGCCTCGTCCTTGATGGTTAGGATACCGACGATGTGCCTCACGAGACCTTCAAAACCTTCTCGTGTCGTAAGTTTGAGCGGACGAGATGACGAAAGGCCGGATCGATGAAAAAGGAACACGTAGGCTTCCAATGTTGAGAAGTTGAAGCCTATGCCCAGGGAGAAGAAGCGCCTTCGGTTGCCCGTGAGAGAACAACGGGCGTAAATCCCGGCCTGCCGGACCATATCTTTAACTCTTTTCTTGGATTCGATGGTGACCTCGATGTCTTCCCAAGATAATTCCCCCGTCTTGGTTGGTAGCGGGCCAAGAATGCCAACGCCATCCGGCTTTAACCCTTTTTGACTCCCATACGTCTCTTTTACTTCCTTCCCGAACCTATGGAAACGAAGTTGACGGAGAGGGCCGCGGGATGGTGCTATGTGATTATTGGCGGTATCGATGATTTTATTAAGTAATTGCACAAAAGGCTCATATGATAAAGCTTCGTAGCGAAAGCCATTTTTAAGGAGCCGAGGATCGGTTGGGGACGATTCGCCCTCGTCGGTGAGGTGCTTCATGGTGGTCTTCAAGGCCCGAGTCACGGCTCGCACGGTCCTGGGCTTAGCGAAGAGGATTGAGTTCTTGGCAGTGAGGTCAATGTGGTATGTTGCGCCCATTATCTCGTTCTCTATTATACCCTTCATTTCAGACTGGAATCGAGCATCTTGGCTTTCCAACATGGAAGGTGTTGGTGATATACCAACACTGGAGAGGCGGTAGGTGGTTACGGCGGAGTTCATCGGCGCAACGGCCATAATGGAGGAGCCTAATAGGGTCGATGAGGAGAGACTTAGAAGAGGAGGGCGGTGTGAGGTCGGCGAAGCACGTCCTGCCGCTGCTGACCTAGAGGAAGACAAGGCAGAAGAGAAGAGAGAGCAAACACGAGCTGATCTATAGTAGTTGGGAGAATTCTTTAAATACATGAGTGCTCCGTTATTTGACTCGCTTCGTGTTGTAGGACCAGGGCGAGCGAGCGAGAGAAAGACGGGATGGCGAGGAAAGGCAAACTGAAGTAGACAGACCATGTAGTCACTCGGGTGTCACATGGCGTGTGACACCAAGGAAGAACGACTTGGAGAAAAAAAAGACAGACCGTGTCGTTCGAGCTAGGCAGAGCAAGGGAAGAGGGGGATACCAAGACCCAAAGCAGACCTCGCTTTAGGGTAGGAAACCGTAGGGCGCGGCCGTAGCCGTGAAGTTAGACCGTGTAGCCGTATTACTAAGCGTCCATACCGTACCGTGAACCAAATTCTTCTTTCATACGGCCGTACATTTTACGGCCCTATATCGTAGTCAGCCGTACAATTACGGGTGTTCACACGTTTACGGCCGACCGAAGCCTCTGTTCGTTTAGTGCACAGTGGTCATGCGCGCATGCCTGGGCCTCTCCTAACCGCGCCTCGCGCGTTTGCTCACAACCCACCTAATCCCACGTTTCCCGCACGCGCATTGCGTCCTACATGGAGTACCACCTCGACGGCTTTCTCTCCAAGAAGCTTCTTAACAAGTTTTTCTGCGTTGCATTGAGTCGGGTTGAAAGTAGTAGGATAGCGAGGCCTGTGTGAATTGCTGTCATAGGCGGGATAATGGGGGTCAGCATTGAAATCCACTCAATGCCCATATGCCGACCAAAATGTGCAGCGGTAGTAAGTTTACACAGAACCGAGCAGCTTCATGATTTTGTCCCTGTTGCGGAAGTTGCTGAAGGCTTGTGTTTGTTCACGAAAAACGGCGGTAACGGGCTCTATGATCTACGAAGTCGCAGTCCTAGAGCTGCTCGGCGAGTGCCAGTGGACGTTTAGCCAATGCTATGCCCGCCTGCCTTTCATAGTTCTCCAAAAGTGGCCTTGAAAAAAGAACGCATAAACGAGAGGATCTTGGCTGGTCACTCATGTTAGATGAAGAAATGTGAGAGATTGGAAAGGGGAGTTAGTTTGCGAGGAGGGGTGTGGGATGCCGTGGTAGAGGATATGCTTCCTCGCTTATCGATATACTGTATCGCAGGTATGCAAGTTGGTTGCCTGCAGTCACAGGTGGCAGGAGTGGATCAACTAATTTGTTGACGGCATAATTAGTATGCCAGGCTCTGATCACTTCCAACACATAGATAAACTACCTTTTAAAACTTAGCAGGCATTAAGAGGAAGGTGGAGATACTGTAGTAAGCCACGAGGCCGCGAGGTCTGAGAGCGAGCGTGACAGTAGGGTGAACTTCCAAAGAAGCGTGAGGCGGGAAACCGTTGCAGTGACCCTACATCTGACATCTCGCGCCGTGACACCTTTCGGATATTCGATCGAATAACTTTATATATGATGAATAGCTCACACGAAAGTCCGTATTCGTACTATAATTCAAAGTAGTTGCCTGTTTGTCTTCTGGAATACCTACTGAAAGAACCCGCATGAATAACACATCATGCGCGCGAGGCAAAAGGTAAGGGAGGAGAGGGAACACACCAACTCCGAGTCCGATTTTCTCACTGACGCAGAGGAATGAGTCGGGGATGATACTTCTTCGCGCCTCGATGACGGTTCAGGGCGCAGCCCTAAATACTCCGCGAAGAACACGCGAATAATGAGGTTCCATGCACGTAACGTCGGAAGATCCAGCGCCGTCGCATCGTCCTATATAATAATGATACAAAGAGTCAACAACAATTAAACCAAACGGGGAAGCATGTGATGAGGGAACATAAGTGGGCCATCTTTGATGAACATTGCATACACTCACACCGAGGGTGTGCCAAACGTGCGGGAAAGGCTCCGCAATGACATGCAACACGCTTACGCCACGATGCAAAAATGGGAGATGATCGTCTCCCATATATGCCAAGTTAATATCCCCCGCCGCGCGCGAGTGGAAAAAGCTACGGCCGAGCGTGTTGGCATCGAGGATGCCTGCGTCACGGAGGCGCATTTCCGCGCTGGCGAGGACGTCGAAGAGCCAGGCTGTGTCGGGGAAGTAGGAACGTACTTGAGGATGTGGCGCGCCGAGGAGGTCGAGGAGGACCAGGTGGTCGATTGTGGAGAGTGGAGTTGAGGGTGACGAGGCGGATATGAGACGGCGTTTTGGATGTGGGGGCAGGTAGGTCGACGCCCATGTTTCGGCGAGGTGTCTGTGTGGGAAAAGAGAGAGGAGAAGAACTTATGAGCGAAGGAGGATGAAGGAGAGAGAGACGGACCGTGCACCGTAGATAGAGTCCGTGGCCGTCCAGTCAATGAAGGCTTCTTCACCATCGAAGAATATCAGCTGCAACGTCGTTTCAGCCGTATACTCGTCCATATACTCGTCTTCTAGGCCCAACTCGGCTTGTTCGACGTGTCTTGCGCGGGCATCGAGTAAAGGGTCGAGCGTCTCGGCGATATCAAGCAAGATGGCGCATGGTGCGGCAGAGTCGGTTGCTCCAACGAACTACTACACGAAGGTTACAGTGAGCGATAGTAGTAAGGGAGAAAAGGGAAGGGATGCGCGACGAGAGAACGACGGGAACATGATGGACGTGCCTGGTTCTCGGGGTAGGAAGGGAAGAACTTGCTGTCGAAATGTGCGGCCAAGACAACGCGCCTTGGTGCGTCTGGATCCTTCGTCGCGATCACGTTGGTAAAGTTTTTGGGGCCATATGGTGTCGTGTCCACGAATCTGTCCTCTTCTACGTGCCAATTGAGCTTGCGGAGCGTCGAAACAAGGTAATTTCGGACAAGGGTGTGGTTTTCGGTGTCGGCTGTATGCGAATTAATAGGTTTGCAAGCCAAGAACAGATGGTGTGAGTACCCGGTCTGGGGATTAAGATCTTTTGGAGGTGAGAGTAGGGATCAGAAGTGTCGAGGTTTTTTGACGCATCTCGCATATTTGCCAAGTCTGCGAGAGCTGAGGACGACAGCGTGGGGAAGGCACGTTCACCGAGGGAGGCAGCACAAGGTGAGAGCACTGCATGGCTGAGCAAAGCCCCAACCAACAACCATGGCAGCATTTTGCTGGCGGGACACAAAGCGTAAGTCAGGAGCGCCCAAGTCGTGCCCGTCCATAAAAATAATGGTTCGACCCGGGTTCGAACCGGGGACCTTCTGTGTGTTAGACAGATGCGATAACCAACTACGCCATCGAACCGTTTTGAGGGCGAAAAGAATTATCCAAACGACCGGCTCCACCCGACCAAACCCCTTTCTCATTGCCATGGCCATCTTCGGCCTCTGGGTATGTCTTTCTATTTTATTCGCCGGAACAGGGCTTTCGAACATGAAAAGGTTATAAACAAAGCTGGCGGGCTCGTCTATCAACGGAACTTTGCTGGTGTGTTCAAGCTGCTCCGTCTTCCACGCATACTTGCGCGTCTGGTTCAATCTCCTAGTCAGATGGTCTCTCACAACTCACCTCTAACGAATACCTCGTCCTTGCGGGCACGCTGCACGGTATACACGCTATCACGAGCCGACTCTCCCCGACAGGCACGAGCTCCGGCGCGCACGTCATTGAGGCAGAGACGTTTAAAATGACGATCCTTCTTACCCCTACAGGTCCGTGCACTCTTCCCCATCTCAACGGATTGTTTCTGAATATGACATGTATCGCATCTACACAGGCACAAAGTTTGTGCTGCTCACATCCCTTGCGGAACCCTCGACGAACACAGTGCTTCAGAAGGTGTATGAAGCGTATGCGGACGCAGTGATGAAGAACCCGTTTCACACGCCTGAAATGCCAATACGTTCAGAGGGGTTTGACACGAGGATCACAGCACTCATAGGAACGGGACTCACTTCATAGGAATCCCAGTTGTAAGCCCCGTAGATGATGATTGAGATTACCTAGCTTTTAAACAAGACGAAGGATGTATCTGAACAATATACAGCGGTGAATGAGTAGTGTAATCGAGAGGTACCTCAAAAGATATGCATATGTATGCGCTCTACTACTCTCTCTCCCACCTCCCATCTCGAGAATCATTTCAGTAAGTCACCTATGAGCGCCTTCGCGCTGGACATCTTTTTAAATCGCAAAGCCTCCACGCCTTCCGCCTCCCGACCCAACCCACCACCCGCTCCCATAATCCTCTCGTCTGAAATGCCTGCCCACCGTGTAACCTCAGCATGGACATAAGTCGTCAGGATGAGCATCGTCTCCGGGAACCGCACATATGCGTCCCTATCCTCCGGCCCAAAATCATGCACCCCGGATCCATCGTCTCGTCTCTCCTCACGTGCCCGCTCGGTCTCACTCATCCGCGCCTGGTTTACCGCCCGTCGGAATTCGGGCGCGGGTAATGTTGGCGACGACGGTGCTAATGCTAGCGCGAAACCCTGCGCGCCTCGCGCACCGAGAAAGTTACGCCATATTACGCCAGCTAGTATGGCGTCGGAGCCTTCGGCGAGCGCAAGGTCTAGTGAGAGGCCGAGTCCGGTCCACTGCTCACGGAATATCTTCATTTGCTTCGTTACGAGTGCCTCAGGGGCGCGACCGCGCTTCTTGACAGTTGTCGCGTCAGGCAACGTTGACGAGTTCGGCTCGTAGAAAGATGCCGGGTGCGAAGGTGTGGTAGGTATTGAAGTGGTGCTGGGGCTGGTCTGATTTTCAGGAGACCGAGGGCGTGGTTGAAGAACCTGTCGGATGCGATCCTCGACATCGAGAAAAAAGTGATCAATGAGTCCTTGGATGTATGCTCGTCCGTGTGGTGCAGGGAGCGCGCGCAGACGAGTTGTGAGTATCCACACATGGAGGTTCGTCACCGTGAACCAAGATTGGAACGTCGGAGGGAGATGACACTCTATCATTTCCAGAGGAACACAAAATACCTGTCTGTCAGAGGAGAAACTAGGGAGGAGGGTGGGCTCGCATACCTCTGGCCCAAAACACGCTGTCCTCCTCTGCGCGACCAGCACAGAGTTGCTCGTACAACGCCAACGCGCGACGCGCAGCAATCTGCTTTGAACTGCCATACCCAAGCGCACCAAATACCTTGAGGAATGCTCCCATTGCCGTCGGGGACTGCTTCAGCTTGCGCGTGAGCCATGATGGTTCTCGCGCTGGCCCCTTTTCGTGCTGGTACGGTTTTGACGGACCAGGTGTGGGTGCAGGCGTGGGTGCGGATACATACCGTCGGAGGCTGTACGCATGCAGTTGAGTTAGGATGGGACGCGAAGGACGTAAAATGATGCGTTGCATCAAACAAAAATGCCACAGTAGTGCCAATGCGATGCGCGTCTTGCACGGACGGTGGCCGAATTTCTCCGGGCCGAAGTCACGGTCCACTGGTCTGTAAGTTACTTGAACTTACTTCAAGAGCAATTTAACTATGCGGTCCACCTAGGCAATATTCAGGGAACCGGTGTCAATCAAGGCCCCTGAGTAACGTCAACACGACGACCACAATACCCATTTGTTCGTGCCAAGGTTCGTGCTTCGAACTTTCTTCTCGAAAGGATGAGCAGACACGTGCTTTTATACTACTAGTGACTAACTTACGTTCCAACTGAAATGTTTGGTTGCTACATTGATTGATTGATCGACGCCCACATGTCTCAACACAATCGGCATCAGTTTCTTGGCCTTGTACCAAAACCTTGAATTACTCCTTGATGGGCCCAAAAGACGGTTGAAAACGGTCCGGGTCAGGCTCATTGGTGGTTCACAATTGCCTTTCCGTTTCCAAAGGAACCAACGGGTTACCAGCCCAGCCTGGTCTTTTTTTTACAGATTCCGACAACCCCTTTGGGCCAGCTGTGCAACCATCTAACTAGCTTCAGCTAGAAGCAATGTTGTGTCACCTTTCGGTTTTGTGATCCCAGGCCTATCCAGTTCAAGTTCCACACTATAATTCTTTAATCGTGACTGTAAAAGGAATAGCCTTGCCACTCGAAGAACGCGATGCAATTGAGCATACTCAGGCTGTATATATGTGCAGCACACAGGCGCTACCGTGACAAAACAATCTCCCACCGACTCCTTTGTCTGGCTATCCAAGCTCTAGTAGGCAACTGGTCAAGATGCCTGCCTCCCACGGCTCTGTTGAGCCAACGGGCAATTTCTGTGTGTACACCACTACTGCCTAGTTCTGGAGCTTAAAAGACCCACTGGGCACGTCGTCTGACAGTCATGGTCATGAACCTCTGGTTCACCGTGTCTGGTATTTACATGTGAGTCTGCCAATACTAGTGACTAGTCGCCACTCAACCAGCGGGATATCGCGTACTCATGTCATTTCCCAAATCGTAGCTGGGATTTCTTCACCACTCTTGACTACGAGTGGAGTGTCATCCGACGACATTATCCCTATCGATGGACGATATGGGCAAGTAATGATAGGGTCTTACCTTGAGTTTCCATAGTCTGAACCCATTCATTTGATAGATTTACTCTATGGCGCGCTTGTCCGGCCTCATGGTTATAGTTGTTGCATTTGTCTATTTCTCTGTTACGTCCCCTATTAACTGCCAGGTGAGTACAGTATTCTGCCTATACTATTTTTATGCGCATTGATTGGCCGCAATCCCAAGGCCTGGATCACTATCGCTTGGGTGAGCATCCCTCCCTCCGCTCAGACCCTGATGACAAAGCGTTTGTTTCGGTTATCTTGTCCCTAGGCTTTTTCCGCCCTGGGTGTCTACGGCCTAAGCTCGATGTTGATCATGCTTCGCATGTTAGTTTCAATGTTTTCACGGTTCCTATGTGACGACTGTTTCCTATATGTGCTCATGGAACTTTTCAGCTTTGCCATTTGGGATAGGAATAAAGTTATTGGGGCTATCTCTGCCGTTATTTGGGTGGTCAATCTTGGATTCCAGTTAGCAGGTGACTTAACTTCCTCTAGCTCCTGTGAATCCTAACGAATACGACTTGACACCAGGTGTTGTTAGAGTAAATGATCGCTTTCAATCCTTTGACCTTCTCACCTCATCCACCAACAGATTCGCGCTGTATGGGTACCTATGGGAAGATATTGCACAATTACGAACATTGAGATCTGCAGAGGGTCTTACATCACCTTGCTTGCTTCCGATGTTATTCTACTACTCATCATGCTCGCCGGTTTAGTGCGCCTTCGCCTTAATGGTGGGGGTACTTCTTTTTTTTGGCACCTCCTTTGGAAACAGGTAGGGCACTGCCGGTTCTTGTTGCCATTATCTCACTGCATATGACGTTCTTGAGGGTGTTATTTGGCTCGCTATTGCCACTGCCGCAGAATTCCCGCAAGCTGTAAGCCCGACTATCCTCATTATAGTGCACGCTTTACTTTTTACTTATTCCCGTTTCATGCCGCAGTTGTTCCTTCTTTTAAACGTGAACGGTAATCTCCGTTTCTTCTCCAGGCTCGCATTGCAGCATATTGATCGAACTTGGCTTGGCCTCAAATATCAGACTCCTTGAACTTGGTGCGTCCTTTCTCGTGCTACTGATGGCGGAAGCAACTAGTTTCTCATGTGCCTCTTAAACACAGTTATTTTTACTTCCCTCGATGGTTGCAATAATAATTGCAGCAACTCGGATGCATCGCTCTCTGATACATTCTGCTTCTTCCCCCAAAACGTAAGATAAATTTCCATTTCCATTCAATTCTTTTCCAGTACGCTCACTGTTCTCCAAGTCATTTTGAGGCACCAGACTCACACAACCTCCAAAAGACTAGGAGATTGCCAGTGGTATCGCATACTAAGGATTCCTCCATCGTACATATATCTTCCAACCGATTGGAGGTGAGGATGCACAGGACCAATGAGGAGTATCCAATGTCAGAAGTGAACCACTCTGGCTCGTGCCGCAGCTCAGATGTACAAGCAACCGACCAACTTGACTTGGAAGTAGAGGGCCGCGACGACAAAAAATGAGGGGTCCTGAAGAAGTTACCGCGTATACTTACAAAGTTAGTGACAGCCACGTAGTGCGGTACTGTATACGTTTCCAAATGCCCGACTCATTAGACTATCATCGAATTTTAGGCAGTAAATGAATAGATGGCTGTGTGATTTAGTTTGGTATTTTGGGGATCGGTACGTGTCTTATTTGTTGTTCACGCCACATGAATATGAAATGTTCGAAACTGATGGTTGCCGTTATCAAGTGTTCTGGCAAACCAGGGGATACTTGGCGACTGTCAGCCGAAAATGTGTATTTGGGGCAGATATAATTGTAGAGTTAGTAGCACATGACTTGGGGCGTCGTATTCTGTGACAACGGTTACCAAGTTCCCAGTAACGTAGCATGTCCTCCACTCTCGACCATATATATGATGGCGCGGAGGACCCTCACCTTCCATGATGATAGGCTGGTGACTTGGCTGATGGTTCCCATTCTGCCTGCGAATTGCAGTGATACGAATCAGGCATTGTATTCACCATACCTATTTTAGACCATGTAGAATTTGGCAAGGGTGATGAGGGGTAGTTCGCGAGGATCTATAATCGAGTGAAATTAAGAAATAAGGCACGAGCCTGAGATTTTCAACTCACAGCCACGCCGTTTTGGCCCGCCCTGAGGAGGCTTTGGCATTCTGAAATCCCAGGCCGGGCCAAAATATGATTTATTCAAATGAGTAATCGTGCTGATGGAAGTTACTATGTACTAGATGACTGCCAGTTCCCAATCCAACTCACTTTCACGGTGACTATTTGGTCAAACCATCACCTATGTTGCAATTAATTGACTCCGGAGAAAATACAATACATCCATAAGTGAACACCGGCTAACTACACAAGGTTCACCCATCCATCTATGAGTCTTTGTCCGAAAAGGTGTTTCAGGGTCCAGCTGTGCTAAGATGCTAAGAGGTGGTGGGAACCACGATCAACGATCAACTGTGCCGCAGCGGCCCGCAGCGGTTGTGGCTGACTCAGACTCGGGTGGAGCCGGCCGCCGCTGGGTCCCCTTTCATCCTCATCCATTTCGTTAGGCTCCGGTCGTCGCGGAGGACCCACCTCCTTGTACGACGACGACGATGGGAATATTCTCATGTGGGGTGGCTGTTGCTTCCATTCCACAGTGGTAAGGGGCTAGCGGGAATCAGTTTCAGTGTGATGAACAGACCGGGATGGCCACTGCCACTGACTGTCTTCGTTTTCATCAGTGGTCATTGACGTCTCTGTTGGCGCGTAATCTTCGTCGACTGCCATGTCGCCGTTCACGTCTTCCCAGTCTGTTTTCATTTTGTCTTCCCCTTCCTGCTCTCCCGTCTCCTCTTCTTCCTCAGCCACCACTGCCACCTCGCCCGGCTCAATCGCCCAATCTCGCTCCCACTGCCTCCGCATCTTTTCAACTCGGTCCTTGCACTCACGACGAAGAGCCTCGATCCGCGCACGCAATGCGTGCAGGTCCCCTTCGTATCCACGCACGATCTGCACTCGCCGTTATGCGACCGGCTTCTGTAATGCGTCTTGCTTCTACATGCTTGCGAGCTGCTTGGATCTCTTCCGATGTCTAGCTGGGCCTTGCACATGATACTCAGTCATACGCCGCCAGTCTTCTTCTGACTCCTGTGTGGTTGCTGGCGTGTTATGGGCCACCCTACACAGGAATGGAGTTGTGCGGCACGACTTGATGGTATCTGGCTCGTCCTCCAGCTCGTCTGTGAGGATATCGGGTCCTCCCTCGCTTGCCGGTATGCCACTGGTGCCGGTGCTTTGACTTGTTGTACCATTGACTCGGCCTTCGGGTTCATCAGCCCCGATGACCCTTGGCGTTTGGTCTTAGGCTGTACCTGTGTGACATGACTGGGCGTGTGATGTTATTTGTGAAGTTAGGGGTGGGTGCTGAAGCTTCTTCCACTTGGAGTTGGACGAGATGAGGTTCGTCGACACGGAGCACCTAGCAAGGTCATTATACTTGGTCGTATCTCACATTGATTTGCGGATGTGATCTGCGTCAATCGTGACCGCAGGATCGCACCCAAGTCATACTGTATTTCTGTGGTAGTCGTGGGCCACAAAGGTGAGGTCCTCTTGTAGCTCAGATGTAAATTTAATGTGTAACAATCTCATTCATGCATCGTCCAGGCTTGCCATATGTCTACATGAGGTGCAATTTTTACATTACTACACCGCCTTTGTAACCCAGTCATACCTATATCAATATTCTAAACTGGACATTTGTGTTTATTTCTTATAGATCAAAGGAGACAGCGCGTGTGGAACACTGAAAGTACCAGACATTCCCGCTCACTAATCAAGACATTTGACCTTCAAACCCATCCATGGATACACGTGACTCTCTACCATGGGTACCATCAGCACGAGAGGTTTTCTGGTGATATGCGTTTCTGGTGTCTGCGGAGGTAAGCTAAATTCAAAATTCTCAAGCAGGGTTGCGGCTATAGCTAGTATCTCAATAATACTAAACATAGAAATCAATATCGTGGCATCCATGAGGAGATAACATACGCGAATCGCCAGCCCAAACAGCCGCGAACTCCTCCAGCTGTCCAAGATTGCGGTGTACGTTATTATGTGACCATATTGATACAGTTTAATCATCGACCTACAAAAATTCAGGCTGTGAAACAAAATGAGTGAGTGATTCAAGAACGGTAAAGAACTGCAATGCTTACAGATTCGCATACAGTCCCACAGAGATCTGTTTCTCTTTGTCGACATGACGGAATCGCCTGGGGTTCCACTCGCTTGCGTCTTCACCCCACACTTCAGGGAGCCTTGAATTCCCATTATCGAGAGATACCTGAACGGCATCTGAACAGTCACTCACCGACCATATGAACAAAACGACATGTCGATATGTGTGCCTTTGCGCACGGGGATCACAGAGATCTCTTTGCCCGACCTTGTCGTTATGGGGAATGCCAACGGGATGGCGTCATCACGAGCAGCCACTCTTGAAAGTTGCCATACAATAGGGTGCAACCGCATTGACTCCTGCAGGGACAGGGACAAAGTTGAGTATCAAGGACACGGATATGGGTACGGACTGCCAAAGTATATCACCACAGTTACTTACCTTGAGTGCAGCAAGCATCGTTGACATGCCTTCGAGATCGGCGATCGAGAAGTCTCTGGCGCCAATGCGGGCTCGTACGGCCGCGATCTCCTCGCGAATCTCCCGGGCTGACTCGGGATGCTTCGCGAGCTCCCAGAGGAACCACGTTAATGAGTTGGCGGAGGTATCGTGTCCAGCTAGGAGAAGAGTTCTGCGATGTGTCACGTCAGACCACGGACGGATCAAAGACTCGTCGTGTGACTTACCCAATCTGGTCTACGACTTCACCGTCCGAGAGTCTGGTTTGGGGATCTTCAGAACTATTGGCACGCAGAAGAACGCTCATTATATCGCGGCCGTCGCCTTTGACGATACTTTTACGCACAACCCCACGCGAAACCTCCCGAATACCGCTCAGGTAGTTCCGGAAACGACGATACTCGCGTCGCGGAAGGTAGACCAGCAGGTCGAGGATAGGTTGTGGAAGGTACCGCCAGAACGATTTGAACAAAGCATCGAGAGGACCATGGTACAGAGAGTCAACGCTGTATGTTATGCGCGGATGCTTAGCAAGTCCTCTGGGTGAAAGATTGTATGCACTCACAAAAGGTTCTCATACATGTGTGTCACCGGATTATTTGAATTATCTAAGGCTCCGAAGTCAAAATCAAACCCGGCTGGCCCCATCGCGTTAGCGTAGAAACGGTTTTTATGATGTCGGGAAAACCACCTTCGCCGATGATATCCAGCGTCGCTCTGGACAGCCATTCTGACAAATTGAGAATCGGTTCATGATCTTTGTCAGTGGCAATTTCATCCTTCCACTTCTGTGCGAGCTGAGATCAAGTTAGCCTGCCTGCTTGCCTGCCTGAAATTTCGGCGATGATGTCTTGCCTTCGACGCAGTGACTTGGAATTGTCCAAGAAATGCCTTCAAATTAGGTACAGAAAATGCTGCGGCCATAACTTTCCGCTGACGACGATGGGTTTCCCCTAAGAGCGACTAGTTGATATGAATGCAATCAAATTCATTGTCGGACTTGCCTTGCGTGGAGCCCACACCGTCACCTGTCAGCATCCGTATTGTGTGCGACGCGTCTGGGGTTTTCGGAAAGTTATAGCCAGAAGTATGCAGAATATACTGGAGGGCTTTGGGATCTGCCACAATCAGCCGGTCCTCCTAAGGGACATCAGTGACGACGGAATACAGCAGAAGGAGGGGGCAAGCCTAACTCCCATGCAACCCCGAACGCGCCAAGCGGAGCCATATTCACGCATCCATTTAAACTCTGATTGGCCTGTCTCTTTTTGGTACACGTATTCGGGCTGATGACCTACAAATCATTGGTGAAATGGACGAGTACCAAGTCGAGATTATGGAAAGCCGGACCCAGCCAGAATGACCTTGACTCAGGTCCACGTAAATCGTGCAAGGCGGACTTTCTGCGATGGACTAGAAAAAAGGATATTCCTAGAAAGATTGAGAGGCACAGGGCAAACATGAAAGTCAAGTGATCTGACTCCATGTCAGTTGAGAGTAGAAGAGGACAATGATGATTGTGTTCTCTTCCAAATGGCTCTATTTGAAGGGTGATCAAACCCACCTACCGTGACCCAGTCATTAGATAAGCGAGACGAATTACGAAGTCAAACCATGAGCGAACATGACGACCACGCGGAATAAAGCAAGACAACAAAGCAAGGCGATCCCTGTTCCTGAAACGTTTGTCAACATTTCCAGAGTCGATTCCCCCCAAGTCATCGTCTGTGAATCATGATGAGCGCCGAGTGGCGGCGTAAGCACGATGTAGGGGCGCAAGTCTCGGAGTCGGGAAACATAGCTCGATCGAACTGCATTGGACGTCCTGGAACGGCAGAAGTGACCTAGGCTAGCATTGTGATAGTTGCAAGTATTTTATGTTAGAAGGGGGAGTATGGTACACGCAAGTACAGAGGAGAGGGGACTGGCAGCCCGGCCGGGCCAAGTAGAGATCTGGCCATGAATCTGGCACTGTTTTCGATCCTCGCTTTAAATGACACACATAATAGATGACTGCGGATTGAGAAATCGCACAAACACGCAACCCTCTACGTTCATATTTCAAAGTGGGACCTAAACTTGAAGAACTGAGAGGACAAGAAGGTTGAGTTAGAAGGGTGGCCGTCGGACAAAAAACTCCCATGCTCGAGAAGTAAATCGACTAAAGAGCCCAAATAATGGTAAGACAAAAAGTGATTCGGAGGAGCCATTTTTTCCAGGGAGCCGAGTCGGTTGACTCGGTTCCGAATAATGGTCAGAGCCACATGTCTCATGATTTTACTATGACCAACTGGCATCGCATCGAGTCCTTGTTTCCAAGGCCACCAGCTCACTTCTCCCTCTTCCTCCCCTCTAGCAAGCGAGTCCTCATTTGCAGTGTGCCATGTTTCTGAGCTCACCAACGTGCTCCTCCCTCTTGCCCTCCAGTAACTGAGCCCTCTGTGACATGCCATGTTTCCAAGCTCACGAATGGACTCCTCCCTCTTCCTCCCCCCCTGTTGGTGAGTCCTCGTTTGCAATGTGCCACGTTTCTGAGCTCTCCAACCTGCTCCTCCCTCCTCCCTCTTCATCCCCTCAAGTGAGTCCTCGCTTGCAACGTGCCATGTTTCTGAGCTCACTAACCCACTTCTCCCACTTTCTCCCCTCCAGCAAGTAGAGTCCTCATTTTGCACCATGCCATGTTTCCGAACTCACCAACCTGCTCCTCCCTCTTCCTCCCCTCCAGCAAGTGAGTCCTTGATTGTGATGTGCCATGTTTCGAAGCTCTCCACCCGCTCCACCCTCTTCCTCCCTTCCAGTTGGTGAGTCCTCATTTGTGACATGCCATGCTTCGAAGCTCACCAACCTGCTCCTCCGCCTCCGCAACGCAGGGATCCTCGATGCCACCATGCTCGGCCATAGCTTTTTCCACTTGTACGTGGCAGGGGATATTAACTTGGCATATATGGGAGACAATCATCTCCCATTTTTGCATCGTGGTGTAAGCGTGTTGCATGTCATTGCGGAGCCTTTCCCGCACGTTTGGCACACCCTTGGCGCGAGTGTATGCAATGTTCATCAAAGATGGTCCACTCATGTTCCCTCATTGCTGGATTTCCCGACGTTTACGTGCATGGAACCTCATTATTCGCGTGTTCTTCGCGGAGTATTTAGAGCTGCGCCCTGAACCGTCATTGAAGCGCGAAGAAGTATCATCCCCGACTCATTCCTCTGCGTCAGTGAGAAAATCGGACTTGGAGTTGGTGTGTTCCCCCCCATTCCCTTACCTTTTGCCTCGCGCGCATGATGTGTTGTTCATGCGGGTTCTTTCAGTAGGCATTCTAGAAGACAAACAGGCAACTACTTTGAATTATAGTACGAATACGGACTTTTGTGTGAGCTATTCATCATATATAAAGTTATTCGATCGAGTATCCAAAGGTGTCACGGCGCAAGATGTCAGATGTAGGGTCACTGCAACGGTTTCCCCGCCTCACGTTTCTTCGGAAGTTCATCCTACTGTCACGTTTGAACTGCATCGTTTTGCTCGCTCTCAGACTTCGCGGCCTCGTGGCTTACTACAGTATCTTCACCTTCCTCTCAATGCCTGCTAAGTTTTAAAAGGTAGTTTATCTATGTGTTGGAAGTGATCAGAGCCTGTCATACTAATTATGCCGTCAACAAATTAGTTGATCCACTCCTGCCACCTGTGACTGTAGGCAACCAACTTGCGTACCTGCGGTACAGTATCGATAAGCGAGGAAGCACATCCTCTACCACGGCATCCCACACCCTCCTTGCAAACTAACTCCCCTTTCCAATCTCTCACACTTCTTCATCTGACATGAGTGACCAGCCAAGATCCTCTCGTTTATGCGTTCTTTTCAAGGTCGCTTTGGAGAACTATGAAAGGCAGGCGGGCATAGCATTGGCTAAACGTCCACTGGCACTCGCCAAGTGGCTCTAGGACTGCGGCTCCCTAGAGTCCGTTACCGCCGTTTTTTGTGAACAAACACAAGCCTTCAGCAACTTCTGCAACAGGGACAAAATCATGAAGCTGCTCGGTTCTGTGTAAACTTACTACCGCTGCACATTTTGGTCGGCATATGGGCATTGAGTGCCAGTGGATTTCAATGCTGACCATTATCCCGCCTATGACAGCAATTCACACAGGCCTCGCTATCCTACTACTCTCAACCCGACTGAATACAACGGAGAAAAACTTGTTAAGAAGCTTCTTGGAGAGAAAGCCGTCGAGGTGGTACTCCATGTAGGATGCAATGCGCATGCGGGAAACGAGTAAGATTAGGTGGGTTGTGGGCAAACGCGCGAGGGCGCCCCGATGTATCTACACGCTTTATGTATTACGTGGAATGAATGTATGTCAGTACTCTGACTGGAAGGAATCATTAGTGGGTTACTAAAAACTAGTGTATTGTGCTAAAAGCGGCCGAATAACGAGCCGCGTGAGCTCGATTTCAACAAAAGGTTGTCTGCAGAGATAAAGATGGAGGCGAATGTCAGTGAGATGAGAAGTATGGAGTCGTGCGGCACCAGCCTACTAGGCTAGTGCACACGACTCCATAGTAGAGGCGCTTTGTAGCGCAGGTGGAACGCGGAGCTGGGTTCAAGTGGGCAGAGATACAGTACGACCTATAAAGAAAAAGGAGGGATAGCAGTAGAGAGGACAAGGAATACGCACGATGGCTTGCCCATCAGGACTGCCCCGAGTTGGTGACTTTGTGGAACATTGAGAGGGGTGACAGCCCTGGCAACGACGACGAAGTACTTGATATCGATGTGCACAGAGAGGGGTAGTGGGTGCAACCACAATCACAATGAATCAGATCCACCTCGAGTGGAAGTCGTGCGGGACAGTTGGGGCGAAGATGGCGACGACAGCGAACTGAGCGATGTAATTGATGTTTGCGATGGGTGGGAGGCGAGGTGGTGGTGGCAATCATGGAGCCAGCGACGGGCATCAGCCACCTGCGATTAGGAGAGGGCCAGGCATGCGCACCTGGCCACCGTGTGCACTAAACGGCACTAAACGAACAGAGGCTTTGGTCGGCCGTAAAACGGGTGGGCTAACTACGATATAGGGCCGTAAAATGTACGGCCGTATGAAAGAAGAATTTGGTTCACGTATGGACGCTTAGTAATACG
>QFEZ01000257.1:18972-42447 GCA_003316425.1 Russula lepida | reverse complement strand
GTGGGTTAAGCAGTATAACAAGAACTTCGATGGGAAGACTGGTGACTGGTGGGAGGCCATACTCGAGCACTATGTTATTGCGGACTCTGAGGCTGAAAGAGTTGGTGATATGTCAATTCTGGACGAGCAGCGGGCAGCATTGCCCATGAGTAGTAGCCTGTAGTAGTACTATAGGGGCAAGGTGTACAGAAAATCCGTCTCATCAACTTTCTCACTTACGGCACTTTTATGGCAGCTGTAACTTTTTTTACACTTTTTCTAGCTTAATTACTTGTAGCGAGTCAGCAAAAAGAAACTTTTGATCGATTCTAGGCTCCTTATTCACTTATGCTACTTTTGAAAACTTTCTTCACTTATATTTGCTCGAACCAGCTTGTATAAGCTTATATAAGCTGTCAGAAGTTTATGTCAGGTTTCCTGATGTATAACGCACCTTCCATCTTCTCTCGTCTCTCATCACTCGTCACTCGTCACTCATCACTCGTCTCTCTCTTTCTTTGTTTCACTCTCCCCTGTTCTGGACAGCACCATCAACCTCGCGGCTACTGGCTTAGCTGCATGAGGCCGTCGACGCGAGGCACTTGACAGGAGCCGTCGACAAGAAGTTGTTGACTGGAGGCTGTCGACATGAGGCTGTAATGAGTTGAATTAGTGTACAAGTCCTTCTATGCCACGACATAACCCTGCTTTCCGAGTCGCAGTTGTGGGAGGACATGGTGGTGACTGAACTAACAAAAGTACGGCAATTTGGCCCTGCGTATTGTTAGGGATGAGAGTGAACTACTGCGCAACTTGAACTCTACTGGTGTAGCTTATCCTATCATCGCATTCAAGTCTGTGAAAACTGCGCGGGTAACAATTGTTCTTGGGAGGGTAAGAAAGAGTCGTGATTAGGTCCATGAAGACCAAACACGAATCTTAGCCTTGTGATAGAGCCCAAGAGCTCGATAGAGCGAGTACGTGCACCGCCTCGATGAATTAACGCAAATGCGCGATTAGGGATACCTGCCGAATGCTGGCATGCAAAGTCCCAATAGCGTCCGAAGTGAACGAGCTTCCTGGAGGAACAAAGGCCTTAAGGGACACATTCCTGTGCGATGAATACCACCGTCACCTGCCACATTACTCCGATGCACCTTACGTCTATCATCCTGGGACAATTACCGGTCTGTGTACGAGTCCTAGTATCACTATCTCATCTGGCATCATAAGGAATAGCATCCAGACAAGACGCCTTCAAGTTCTTCCTCCTAGCCATAGTGCCGCCAAGAAGAGCGCTGCCGTTTTCGACAACGCTGGGTCCACTCGTGTGAACCTTCCCAATCCCACCATCACGACCCGACGAGGCGACGTACGCAAATGCGTCTGACACACCTGCGCCCGTTTTGGCCGAGGTAAAAAATCACTTAGGCTCGCTGTAAGGTGGGCTGCGTGGCTACGCTCGTACGGACAGCTCCGGGCTCGGTCTGGTCGGCCAAAGTGACACTCCATTCCTTGTCTTTCTATTTTCAGTTTAACACCATGCATCGCCTCCGGCGTTGCAGTCTTGTATTTAAACCTGACTTCTCCATAGTTACAAAAAAGACTACCTTTCACCCATTTTATTTCCGTGTGCGCTGTGCCATTCTGTCTTTCAGCCTCTTCAGCCTGAGGGTGCCAGGTGTTAGCGCGAGCGAACGAGCCGACACACACCTGCCCCTTTGTTGAATGCTGACCCACCTCTCTCCTTTCGAACTCACCAGCGTGGTCCGCTGCGCTACACTCGCGTAACGGACGGGAGCCTTTGTTTGTGCCAAGCCGTGTAGGTAATTAGCATATTGTGCCGTCGTTATCGTGCGCGTGATTGACGTTGAAGTTGAACGGGTTGACATTGTCGTCATTGAAAGCGAGTGATGTGATCTGTAATTGTGAAGCGATGGGGAGGACAAAGGCAAGTGCGAGTGGGAAAGAGGGGAGCCCTCAATCGACTGTCACAATTATCACCATAGCTGCTAACAAGAATTACGGTGTAGCCAGGTGAGTGTTGTGAAGAGAATGTCCTGAAAAGAGAGTGAGGCAGAAACGAGAGCGTGAGACAAAGCAAGATGGGGCAGAAAACGGCGATGGTGCCGCGTCGAGTAGTTTCATGTACCGATACTGAGCCAGGAGGCAAAAAGAAGCGAGACGAGAGGCTGAGGAGGCCAGGTGATCGACGGGTTTGAAACGGCAAGGTCGGGTACGAGGAGGAGAGAAGAGGTCGACAAAGTGAGGGAGGATGACGAGAGGAAAATTCACACGAAGAATTACAAGTAAAGATGATTGGGATTGAAGTTGAACGTTGAACTTCGGGGTTTTTTTCCGAAGGTCACTTGTAACATAACATAATACGAGTTTTTTTTTGGGTGCAAGTTATCGCCAATATATTACACCACATAGCCTGAAGAGATTACCGGTTACCCTGGGTTGCCATACCCCTCGACCTCGGTATCGAAACCACTGCGTCAGAGCTTTGGATACGTAGAGAATATATGCATCTATGAGTACTGCGAAGAATGGTCCAGTAGTTTCCTGGTAAATTATGGGAACACTGGGGGCATCGTGAGGGAGTCAGCCTGAGACTCCCCATCAAGGTACAGCGGGCGATCAGTATTTCTATCATAACGTGATCCCAAAATCCTTTATCTGAATTGCCTTTAATAAGAAAAGCTCTAGACCAGACTGCAGGGGTTTTGTCGAGTGGTAGTGGCACACGTGGATATGCCAGGGAATAATGGCCATGCCATAGGATACATAGAGTAAAGCATCTATTAATATATCTGACGATGATGCATAAGGATGGGAGGGCACGTGAGGAATTCACCATGGACATACCTCATCAAAAGGCCTTGTGTCGTTGAGCATATGCACGACATACACTGTACGACACCAGCGCGCACCTGGTGCTGCTCTGAGAAGGAGGATCTGCCACGCTGGATTTCTCGTCCCCAAGAACAGTCCCCACTTGGACTGTTCGCACGAATCTTGTGAAAGGCATAAATGGTATTCACAAACGTTTGTACATAGACCGAACAGACCTACCTCGCTGCACGCATGGTATCGTAGGTTACTCCAATCCACGTTAAACACCGCATGATCATACATATGTAGGAGCTCGTGCACGAGGGTGTTCCACATGTTTTTTATTCAGGAGGTTTCCCTAGAAAAGCACAACTACGCCGGCATCCGGAGAAAACCCGCCAGAACGGGTGAGGTCACAAGGCTGGCAAGGGATGTGGGCTGACGTCAAGTCTGCCACAGAGAGCCTAAGGTGTTTAAGCATGAACTGTACCGCACCTATATAACTTAACCCGTGAGTACATAGAAAGATGCAATGGAACAAACAATGACGTGCTGTAGTTCCACAGATCCTTTTTCCATCGCTCAGTTATGACGGTTGATGGTGAAGACACGTTCCTCGGTATCGATGCTATACCCCGTGACCAAGGAGAACTCCCGGCGCCATTTCCTGAATAGTTTGTCCTCGGACGAAGGAAGTTGGTCGTTCGACACTAGCGGGTGTTCTGGTGGGTTGGTCTGCCCTGTCGCATGCTGCTGTTCATAGGTATGGCCAGTGACAAGAACTCAACAAGCCGAAGCCGTGGCACACTCGTGGCACTTAGTGGGCACTCGGCCCGCGCCCAGCGCGGGCACATCAGTACTCATCCAATGACGCTCAGCATTACACGCATGTTTTTGTTGACAAGGTTCAGTCATGCGCATCATAGAAAATCCGGGAGTGGGGAAGACAAGCCTCTGTGGCCAGGTGTGCACAACCAATTGCTTCTTTGTCCGGGGCTTGCTTTACGAATCATAATCACGGCCATTTCTCGACGACCTACCGTTCAACGATCGGTACCGTATTTATTACCAAGACACCACAACACACACACTTCTATCCCCATTGCTAATGCGACAACAGAATACTGCCGGACAAGAACGCTTCTCATCCCTTTCTTCTCTGTTTTTCCGTGGAGCGGATGCCGTCATCCTCATCTTCGATGTTAATCAGCCCGAGACGCTGTTGGTGGATGGAGTTTGTGCGTGCAGACCGCTCGGCGATGAGGAAATGGATGAATACTGTCTCGTTGTAGTCGGAAACGAGACCGGCCTCACGCCCAGCTCAACGGGTTCGGTCTCAGAAAGGCTGCATTGGACTTCACCGACGAACTTGTTCCGTAGTCAGGATCCCCAACTAGTAGCCTGGCGACACTCGAGGACGAGCGACACTGGATACCCACGCAAGGACCTGACCACGCCTCCAGCGGATCCGGCGCCGGGGCTGTCGCGCACAGAAATGGGTCCTTAGAATCAAGCCCCGGAAGTTCAGTGGACGTCACTCTCGTTGACGAGACCAATTCTGCCAGTGTTGTCTGCCACACCATAGCCAATATCGACAACAAAGATGTCGTGGCTGGAGGGGAAACTCGATACCCACCGAGGCTCCCTCCCTCTCCTTGCCTTCCCCACAAATCTTATGTATGCACACCAACTGACTCTAGCGTGACGGGTGCACACCAAACCTCCGAGTCATCCCTAATTCGACATCTTCCCATCAGTCCCGCCCTCAACCAAGCCTTCCCCTACACCAGATGGACTCTTCTCAAGCAAGGCCATCTCACCAAAGTCGTCTTGTAGGAAACAGGTGTGGTCCCTACCGCAGTGTTATCTCCCAGTCTCAGGACCAAGCTAACCAAGGCCAGGGCCGACACGCCTTAAGACGGCACCTGCACTACAGTGCGCGCAGTCTACATCCTCCATATCGCCAGTCATAGCACTACTTCTGACCAACGACGCAAGTGAGTGTCCACCCACCTCGCCTCAGCATCGGTGTTAGTCAACACTCTTATCGTAGCAGATGTGCAAATCTCACCTTCTCGCTCGGCATCCGGATACGTCTCCACGGCAAAGCCGCTGCTGCCAGTGGTTCTTCCGTTTTGTCTTGCAGAAGGATGTTGACAGACTCAGCGCTGCTGAGCTACACGATACGCACACGAACATTTGGAGGCTCCAAACTGCACCCGGGAGGTATCGAGACGGCGGCAGCGCTGCTAAATTCCTTTCTTTTTTTTTTTTTTTGGTTGTAGGTACGAGGTGTACACATATCTCATCTCCAGTCCTCTCCAAGAGAAATGATTTTATTAATAATTCCGTTCATGTTTATTGCTCGTTTCCTGGTCTGAAATAAATACGTGAGTGGCTCTTTCTGTGCGTCCGGAGTTATGATGAGGGTGGCCTTTCGGCAGCGCCAATAGCCCACGGGACTGAAAGGCTGTCGAGCGGCGGGACAGCCAACATTCAGGGGTATGCGGTAACAGAGACTAGACTCGCGTATATTCAATAATGCGAAAGAGTATAACAGGGGAGCAAGTGTGATTGAGCGTAAGAGGTGTTCGTGGAGATTATGGGTAAAGGAAGTCTGCTCTATCCTGCGGCTGGTGGTCGGTCTTAT
The DNA here is from genome assembly GCA_003316425.1 of Russula lepida. Lineage (NCBI taxonomy): Eukaryota > Fungi > Basidiomycota > Agaricomycetes > Russulales > Russulaceae > Russula > Russula lepida. Next base: position 36,980 of record QFEZ01000257.1, on the reverse strand, counting down.
ATCTTCTCGGTGACTCCTGGAATGCATATGTTGGTGGGAGGGCGATGCTGTCGCATGTGATTACTGATGACGTGTCGGTTGACGACCAAGGCGTGATCAGAGCCTTGCATGTGATTGCTAGGTGGTGGCGACGGAGCAGCAATGAGGGAGCGAGAAGCTGACAGGGACTTGGTGTCAAGTCATCATTTGTTACAATTAAACTTGTCTACGGAGAACAATAGGGCGTATTCTGGCCGTAAAATATATCATCAGATGTCTAGGCTACACAGAACGCTGAATATCGAATGGAACGGTCACGGTGGCTGTGCTCCCGCCCCGGTGATGACCCTCAACACCCTATCCCCAAACACCCTTTCAGTGCCGAACGCTTCGAGTGATTCAAGCCGTTGCACTGCTTCGTTGATATGGGGACCTGATTGTCCTTTGAAAATGTTGCCTAGTAATGAGATGAACTCGTCGACGATATAAGTAGGGTAATAGTAAATAAACCGCAGCCGACGTGACCAGGCGATATTGAGAAGAAGTGTTTGTGTTCCAAGCGAACGTTTGTGATTGTTCCAGTTGGACGTAATGGTCCTAAACATCATGACCACATATAGCCCAGAGTGGGGTTCGTTTGATGACGATGGGGAAAACAGCTGATTGAAGGCACGGAAGAAAAGCTCGACAGTGAAGCCAAACCCACTTCCATCATGCAGATCCTGCAAAAGCAACAGCTGTCGCTGTAACTCGTTTCCCCGCCACTCGTCCGAAAAGCAAAGTTGTCTCAGGTTCTGTAGCAGCTCCTTGTATTCATCTTTGTATTCATCGGCATTCTCTTGACCTTCAAGAATCTTGCGGAGTGTCAGGGTAGGGGAGCACAGGGTCTTGAGAGTCCGGCCTGGGTATATGAATTGTCTTTTCTGAGGCTCGCGAAACAGTTCAACAACCCAGCTGAGGGGGACCGGCTCCAGATCGAGGTTATCGTCGAGAACGCCGGGAATTTGGGAAGTGATTCCATGAGAATCTTCGGCGATGGACTTTTGTGTATTGAATATCGACAGATCGATGTCTCGAATGTTATCAGCTTCGACATTGAGTCGCTCCAGCTCTGAGATCTCCGGTTCGTAGCCACGGAGGATTTCCTTTACTTCTTCCGTCAGGTCTTCTTCCCCGAGCAGCGCATCGTATAACCGAAATAGATATTCTCTTGCTTCCTGAAGCTTCCAGTCAATCTTCCGAGCACCTACCAGGGCCATGCGGTTGCCAGTGTTATCTTCCCTCATAAACAAATTCACCGCATCTCCAGCCCAAACTTGCACCCTCCCGCTGTTTTCCAGAATCGTTCGAATGGCGACGAGTGAAAGGGAGGTCCAACGCATCACGAACGACTGGTCTCTTTCTGCCAACGACGATCCCAATGTCTTTTCGTAGGCAACAATATCTCCAAGCAGCTCTACAATGTCTCCAAACCACACAAATTCGGCGTTTGCACAGCATACAAGCGATGCAGTGGTCTCGACACACGCGCGCGTACGCTTCCACCATAATTCATCCTTTTCAATACGCCCACGAGTCTTGCAAATCACCCAGAACCGGTTGACCCGTTCGCTGAGCTCCCGCACAACATCTCCTTGGATATGTGAAGTGGCGGTGTCAGGATGAGCATTATGCGGATATGGTACAGGTGGGCATGTCGTTGCACTGGTGGTGGAATGATGAGGAATGAGTTTCTTGGCCAGGTGAGTGATTGGCCTAAAAACGCTGTGGATCCTCCAAAAGTAAGAAGGTCGGTCAACTGATGGCCTGGCTTCAGTGGCTTGGGCAGTCAAAGCGTTCGTATCCACGCGTGGCCCCGCAGCGTGAGCAGGCTCGTCCCGGCTTCGGTCATCGCTCTCGTCTTGTTTGCGTTCGCCGACCTTGTTCCAGACTTCTACACCCCAGTCCGTGTTAAACGAGCCAGGTATTGCTGACAATAACTTCTCCATTTTCGCATCTTCCGTCATATTGCCCATCAGCCATCGAATCGCCTCTACATCTCGGTCCCTGCGTGCATACGTCTCCTCCATCGCAAGTTGCATCCGTCCCTGCATCATGTTTGTGTCCAGAAGCTTCGATTCTCCATCGCGTATGTATTTCCGGACACCCAACTTCTGGTACAGAAACCAGATAATACCGGAAAAAGAGTTCCCGCAGGCAGATTGTGGAAGTATGGTGGGTAGGAAAGTTATCAAGATATACAGCAGGCCACAGATGCCAATAGGAACAATCACACTTATCCCAACCGTTGTGTTGATATTGAATACTGAGTTGGCCAGCCCCACGAAGAATAGGAATAGGGAGACATGGAGGAAACCAGGTACAGCCTCGGCCATCATCGCCATGAACCATCCCTCGTATCCTTCATACAAGTACTGCCGAAGTCGAGCACGTTTCAGAAGATCGCCGTGCCGACTGAGGACATGCATGTAATCGCGAACCCATTTCTGAACAAGGATCGCCAGGAGTGCTGCGACAAGACTAAGGACAAGCGCCATGAACCAGCACGCATTTACAAGGACATCGGATGCTGATGGGTTAAATGCGGGAAAAGGGGCCGGTGGAGTGGAAGGGATGGAAACTTGTGGTGCAATGGAAGCTAATTGCAGAGAAATTTGAGAAAGGATGGTTGAGTGTTGTTGGAGGTAATAGATCATTTCATCTGCGGGTTTGGCCTGTAAATCTTGTTTGCTGTCGAGTAAGAACGCTGTGAGGGCAGCGGAAAATACACCAGCCTGTGGAGCTACGCATCAGCATGATCAAGTTAGTAATAGGCACGAAGAGAATATGAGCGCACGAATACAAGTGGACTTTCATGGTCCTCTTTCAGGGAATAAATCCGAGCGTCATCACGGCTCTCGGCCTCATCTTTGAAAAGTTTCCAAAATTCGTTAGAACTTCCGTCAAAGTCGCCAATCATGCGTGGTTCTTCAGGTCTTGGTCGACGGTGAGCGTCAGTAGTGGTGTTGCGAGGAGAAGATTCGGCAGTCGGATTATCTGCCCCAGCTGGTTTTGTTCCCATCAGGTCATCAGTTCTTTACAACTGTAGGAAAATACACACGGGTCCGTGCCTGTGCCTGACTCAAACCTTCACTACGCTGGGGGCGATCGTTGCTTCCGCCGCCGTGAGGTTGAGGGGTGGCATTTTCACGCGTCGAGCTTCCTCCCACCACTTCCTCGCGAATCATTAGCACTTCTTATCCAAAAGGAATGCTGTGAGAAAGAGAGAAAAACGCACGGACCTGGTGTGGTCAGGGAATCTTGTTGCTCGAGATCGACACTGCTGTGGTTAGGGTTCATGGTATAAGGTCCAGTGGCCATCGTCAAATATACGGGGACGAGAGATTCGGTGTGTGGGGGACTGATGTTACAACAGAGAGATAGAGGTGGTGGATAAGAAGAAAGTGAGCGAGAGCGCCCGAGTCGATACGACGGCTGCGATAAGTCCTAACCAAGTGTAGAAGTCCTTTTGCGCCTCGACATGATCCTCCCTCTTGAGTCGCACAGTGGGAGGACGTGGTGGTGACTAAACTAACAAAAGTACGACAGCAATTCGGCCCTGCGTACTCGTCAAGTTCTTCCTCCCAGCCATGGTGTCGCCAAGAAGAACAGTACTGCCATTTTCGACAACGCTGGGCCCATTCGTGTGAGCCTCTCCCATTCCCACCGCATCACGACCCGACGGACGACGTACGCAAATACGTCTGACACACCTGCGCCCGTTTTGGCCGAGGTAAAGAATAGTTTGAGCCCGCCCAACTGACGTGGAGCCTTTGTCTGTGCCAAGGCATGGAGGCTATAGGCGTATCGTGCCGAGGATATCGTGGGCGCAAATGACGCTGAAAGTGAATAAGTTGACATTGTCGACGCTGAGAGCGAGTGATATGGCCGTGATGATTCGCAAAGCGATATTCGGACAAACAAGTAATTGGTTGCGTGCACCTGGCCACGGGGGCTCGTCTTACCCACTCCCGAGTTTCCTACGATCACGACCTTGACCATGACTGAATGTTGTCAACAAAATTGACACTACCGAGCATGCATGTCAACCTTGTAATCAGGTTTGTCTCTTCCGCTGGGCGCAGAGAACAGAGAGGACAAAGCGTGCTGGCAGACGACCTCGGCTTCCATGGTTGGGACGAGACTGAGTGGAAAGGAATTTAAGGGTGAAGCCTGAACATCGTGGGGAGGCAATTGGCGATCAAAAAAAAAATGAACCCAGACTAAGGAATATCAGAAAGGCAAAGGTGGGAAAGGTCTCTCGCAGACAAAGTCTCGGTAACGCAGGAAATGGAACACCATCCAAAGGCAGATCGACCCAAAAACAAATCGGGAGTGACTGACACCGATGCCGAGTTCGACTCGGAGTCGTCATATCTCAAGTTGCATGTGATAGTCGCCGAGTACCACACTGTATCACAATAGGAAACGCTCTTCCTCTTGTAGAGAGAGGTCGTATATTCAGGAGGACGTCATTGAAAAGCGTTTCGACAGTCGCTTTCAGGTAAAGCTGGTGGTCTATATACAGTACATGTCACTCAGTAATCGATCCAGGAGGATCAGGGCCACACTCACATAGACTGTTTTTGACTCGCGACTCCAATGCGGCATGCTCTCCTGGGTTCGAGTATTTAAAATTTGTCATCAGGGTGACACCGTTGGATGACTCGGAATTGTTGATGAGGAAGAATGGACAACTGAGAGGGTTCACAACGAAGAGGATCAGCGCAAATTCCAGTAATGACCTCTAGGGAGGCTTATATGCACTCAGGCCTGTCGGTGGGAAGTATTCACCCTTTGAGGTGGCATTAGATAGTAACATGGGTGGCCAACGACGGAGCACTTCCAAAGCAGTGCAATGCCGCGTTATGGATGTGCCCGGGCCGCTGAGCGCGGGCCGAGTGCCCGTCAATCACGGCTTCTTGTTGACTTCTTGCCACGGCCATACCCATGAACAGCAATATGCGACAGGGCAGACCAACCCACCAGAACACTCGCTAGTGTCGAACAACCAACTTCCTTCGTCCGAGGGCAAACTATTCAGGAAATGGCGCCAGGAGTTCTCCTTGATCACGGGGTATGGCATCGATACCGAGGAACGTGTCTTCACCATCAACCGTCGTAACTGCGAGCGATGGAAAAAGGATTTGTGGAACTACAGCACGTCATTGTTTGTTCCATTGCATCTTTCTATGTACTCACGGGTTAACTTATATAGGTGCTCCGGTACAGTTCATGCCGAAACATCTTAGGCTCTCTGGGGTAGACTTGACTTGACGTCAACCCACATCCCTTGCCAGCCTTGTGACCTCACCCGCTCTGGCGGGTTTTCTCCAGATGCCGGCGCAGTTGTGCTTTTCCAGGGAAACTTCCTGAATAAAAAACATGTGGAACACACCCTCTTGCACGAGCCCCTACATATGTATGATCATGCGGTGTTTAACGTGGATTGGAGTAACCTACGATACCATGCGTGCAGCGAGGTAGGTCTGTTCGGTCGATATACAAACGTTTACGAATACTATTTATGCCTTTCACAAGATTCGTGCGAACCGTCTAAGTGGGGATTGTTCTTGGGGACGAGAAATCCAGCGTGGCAGATTCTCCTTCTCAAAGCAGCACCAGGTGCGCGCTGGTGCCCTACAGTGTATGTCGTGCATATGCTCAAGGTGATCCTGATCGCCTTGTAGGCGTGTGTCCGAAGACGTGCGGTATTATCCGTCACGGCCAACCCTAATTGTCGGGACAAGGAGTCAGCGGAGCGTGCAGTAAATGAAGTCTGGGAGAGTTGTTTCAACGACACAAGGCCTTTTGATGAGGTATGTCCAGGGTGAATTCCTCACGTGCCCTCCCATCTTCACGCATCATCGTCAGATATATTAATAGATGCTTTACTCTATGTATCCTGTGGCATGGCCATTTATTCCCTGGCATATCCACGTGTGCCACTACCACTCGACAAAATCCCTGCAGTCTGGTCTAGAGCTTTTCTAATTGAAGGCAATTCAGATAAAGGATTTTGGGATCACGTCATGATAGGAATACTGATCGCCCGCTGTACCTTGGTGGAGTCTCAGGCTGACTCCCTCACGATGTTCCCAGTGTTCCCAAAATTTGCCAGGAAACTGCTGGACCATTCTTCGCAGTACTCATAAATGCGTATATATTCTCTACGTATCCAAAGCTCTGACGCAGTGGTTTCGATACCGAGGTCGAGGGGTATGGCAACCCAGGGTAATCTCTTCAGGCCCGCCAGCGGGTGTCAGCACATTGCAGGTCCTTGGGCGCTGTGTCGGATCGTGATGAGGCGCACACCTGTGTGACGGGCTTTGGCTTGGTGATGGTGTGTGGTCCTGGTTCATTCTTTCTGGTTCTGCTGCTGACCGGTTCTAGCATGACCTTCACCCAGCGAGCGGAGGACGCGGCCCGTGTGGCGACCTTGTGACTGCGCGCGGAAGACGATATTGGCCTTGAAACCGCGTGAAAAGTCGGATCGTTGGATTTCAGTTGGAGGTTTGACGGTACGTACCTACCCTGTGACCTACTAAACACTCTTTCATCACGCAAAATTCAGAGTGCGCCGAACGCACTCTCAAGTTCCTCCACAATTTTACGGCACGTCAGCGCATCAACTGTTGGTTCACGGCGACGGCGGGCCCACCGTCTAGATTCTCCGCTCTGAGCCCATTCTGAAGCAGCCCAATCGGCTCAGAGAGCTGGATACTCTCTGCGCTCCTTAATTGTGTAACCGCAACTTTATCACTAAGGGAATCTAAGGACCTCGCATTGTGACGACGTGGTGGCAATCGAACGGGAGTCTTTATTAATAATTCTACCATATGTTCAGACAAGTCGACATTGCTCAAGTCATCACGGGCGTAGACCAGTGCAGACGAACAACCGGCGGAAGAAGAGTTAGCATGGGCTCCAACTTTGAATATATCTGATCGATCTGATTATTGATGCTAAATGTCTATTCACCGGGCTAGTCTGGTTTGGAATGCTTACCGGAATGCAGCTTCCTTCCTGGTCCTGCCGCGAGAGAGGTGTGATACGCACCTGACATCCAGCTATGTTCTCTCGGAGAGACAGAGTAATGAGGTCCTGGACAAGTCACAAGCAAAAACAACCTTCTATCTGGCGGCCCTCCAAAATCGCGCTGGATCACGATGGATGGTTTCCAATTTCTCAAAGAGGCCGTACATACGTCATAGTTTCAAGTTCACAATATGAATTCCAGCGTGCAACATGTCGTAGAACCGTCCGTTGACTGCCGATGCTCATCGAGACGTACTGTCACGGTGACCATAGATGGTACCGAGAGGCGTATAAAAGGATGGTCATACGTCCACATCCCCTCATCACAGCCCCGCTTCCTCTCTTCTTCTCTCCTCTCTCCTTCTCTCCTCGATCTTCACCTCTATCGTGGACACGGGCAGCTGCCAGTGACTGCAATGGCACGCAGGCCACATGGAGTTCTTGATCTTGGGAGATTTACCGTATTCCTCCCTTCGCACCCTCCCCTCATCCAGCCGTGCAAGACCTTGCCTCTGCACGCAGGCGTCGCATATGACGGCTGAAAGGCTGTTTGTGTTTGCCGAAGGGGGCTCGAGAGAAAAGGCGTGGCAGGGTAGATACTTACGTATACTTTTCCACACAGATATCCCCCTCTTGACTTCGCCCTCGTCGGCTCATCCAACACATGGACGCATGGACGACCTTGCTGGTGCGACAACTCCTTGTCTGCATGCAAGAGTCTAGTTTTCATGGTTGGACTCGCGAGAGGAATAACGTTGTCGAGGGGGGTCGGAAAGAAGAACAGATGTATGTAGTAGTGTAGATAGCGGGTTTTGGGGCAGCGGCGACGAGTCCAGATACCCGGGGAGTTCTGACGAGTCGCCAGGGGACTGGCACTCGTACCCCTCGAGGACGCAAGAGGCAAAAAAGGCCCATCTCATAGAAAAGGTTCCGAGGTTTAGAACCGGGCGTCTTGCCTTCGATGGCCGGGACTCGTCGCTGCTGCCCACCCGATTTCTAAATATATATATGGTTTTGTTCGCTGGACGCTTTCCTGAACCTATTTCTGCAAGAATATGAGCGCCTGTGTGAAACGCGGCGGACGGATGGACTAGTTGATTTTCCTCATGATAGGCATAGTACAGTGCTCAATCGCCCTTCTGAATGATTGACGATGTAGAGTCCATTTGCGGACGGAGTCCGACATGGGGAGTATAGCGTGAACTACTACCCTAGTGAGCAATTCGAAGTCAACTACATCATGGATGCCGAGCAATCCAGTCACTTTCACTGGCCCACACTGGGTCACAAACGACAGGACAGTAGTGCCTCCAGGGTCTCACAGAATTATCAAATAGGTTGGTAGCATTAGACGCAGGAACATTACTACAGATACACGCAACAAGACAGCAATTGAAGATGAAAGGGTATCGTGTAGATCTATGGGGACGGCGAGGAATGAGGGAACTAGGTAGGTCTATAATGTGTTATAGGCTTTTGTACGAGGAACTCGGATATCAATCAATGCCATTTTAATTTGACGTCACAATGCGAACTCCGTCCTTCAAGAGGAAGGTGACAGAGTAAGACGAGCCGGTGCTGGGGTAGAGAAGAGAGATACGCGCTCGAATGGCTTCTCTAAGCTGCTCCTTCTCCGCGTAGAGGTAAGAGGGTTCGAGTCCAAAGCGTCTATAGGCGACATAGTCGAGGCACTCCAGGGCATATTGATCGGTGTGGCTCGGGTCTGTGGAAGTAGTCGTGAAAATTGAATTCGACTGGACTTCAGAAAACGCAAGTTCCATCGGAACCGAAAGCGCCGCGATATGGATGACGCCCGCGAATACGGCCGCGCGATTGTAAGCGGCCGGTGAGGACTTGCAATCCACCCAGTTCGAATTCGAGCCAGTCACCCTCAAGGCAATGCTGCTGCAAATCACACGGCCCCGGAACAGTTCGTCGGCGGAGATGACGAACACCCACTGCGCGGGGAAGTCAGGGGGGTAAAAGATCGCAACGCCGATGTGGGAAAGGGGGGAAGACATGATATAGGAGACGGATGGATGGGATGATAGATGGAACAATGGTTTGTGGGTTTGTGAGTTTCAGTTAAGTATGAGTGGGTTGGGTGGGTATAGCTGGTTGGTGTACTGAGATTCGGGGATGGAGGGCTCATTTTTATATCATTGAAAGAGCCCAGAAAACCACAACGTGAAAGTTGATCGTGGACGCAAAGGTAGACAGAAATGTGGACGAATCAATTGAAATCTGTGGTCCACGCTTTGGTACACTCGCTTTTTCTTGTGGCGTGAATTTAGGCCCCCAACACATGGCAGTCGCACAATGTCTAGATAGCGTCTTTTTTCTACAGCCAAATAGTGACGTAACCAAGGCAGCGAAGAAACGTGGAACTGCACTATAGGGTCACCCACTTTTGTGGAGGCTCAATGAGAAACAAAAATCGCGAAGGAGATCCGACGCTGAAATGGTGATTCCCCGAGGGAGGCGGGCAGCATTTCAGTACAAGCTGGCGAGCATTAACAGACACTGGCAGATAGTGTGTCGGAGGATCCATTGATAGCCTGACTAGTAGCTGGCCAAATTGCGTCCAGTCAAAACTGTGGTGAAGCACAACTTGAATGACAAGTGAGTGAGTGAGTGGCCTTTGCCATGGAGACTGAAGCGAAGACACTAGCGAGTCAGACGATCTGAGTGCCAGTGCTGGATCTGAGCCACAAGGTTCGCTCTACTCTTGCACAACAGGAGAGCCCCAGTCATGGCAAAACTCACAGCATTAATATCAATGCCCAGTTTTCCGAACAAGGAGCACGATCTCGATCCGACCAATTGGGAGAGAAAGGAATGTCTCACCTCGCCATTTTCGTTGAAGCCGTCACGGTACAAACGGATTCGCTACGCCGCAGGAATCATCATAGGAGCCCGTCGCGGTGGTGAACTTCAAGTCTGCACAGATCAGAACCGTAACCTGCCCAAATCCCGTTCCTATCTATCGACTACAACTTTGGCCTCTCTGCCGTAATGGCAGTGTAGATCGATGGATACGGCTGCCGTATCCATCGACCTAAACCATACCCTTTGGCCAAGAGAAGTTCCGTATGTTCCCGATTGATCCCAATTGAAGGCCGCGCCTGCCGCATGGACAATACAGTTGGATGAGCATGGGCCGGGATGGGAGTTGTGTGCTGAGTCTGCAGACAGGAGATCCTGCGTCCGTCCGTCTGCCAAGCTGCACACACCTTTCCTACAGCAATTGAAGAACGACACGGTATGAGACTTCTGTACGGCACTATCCCCGTTTACTACGATCTCATCCGCGGCAGTATATCGGGTCGTTCTCCACCCACCGACGTCGTTGTATGAGACATCAACGACATTTATAATGGTCTATTCGTTCCTCAACGCCGCATCCTTACATCTTGCATTGGGTAATATCTCGCATTTCTTGAAGGTGCAGTCTGTTCGATCCGCACCTGCACGGTCGGAAGAAGCTGACGAATTATCAGAGTCGTGTTCGACTTCGACTTGTGTGCCATCGCCTCAGGCACTCCTTCTCGTATCGACTCTCTCATCACCATTTTCGCCCTCGCCATCGCTTTGCTCGAGATTGCCTCAAATCTGTTCATCGCGTAAAGCAATGATTCGTGTTGAAGTGCGGTGAGATAAGATAAGATGAACGCTACAGACGATGGCGTTTACTAACTTAGCAGTCGATGTATTCGAGAGCACTTGAATACACTGATTCAAGGTGGGAGCCACATACCCTTACTGTAAATTCCAGTCGCTCGTTCAAATCACTCTGGTTTTTCTATCCAACTAAATAGCGAATCATGAATCGAGCGAGTATATGTGCCCAGCATGTGAGCCGTTCTCGTGCACAACCTCGCTGAGGCGTTGCTGTTAACGCCTCTCACCTCCACCCTTTTCACCTTAATTGTAGAATGAACCTGGAGTAATATACCTCGTACCATCTCTGGCATGTTGGCAAGACATAAAGTTGTACGGGGGTAAAAATGCCAGATGTACAGTAACGAAACACATTGCCGTATCTCAGAAGGCGAAGATATGTAATTTCCTCGGCAACTTGAGGTCCTCTTTGGCATGCTATTACCCGGGGGGCAATGCGCTCAGCACTGGTTCATCCCCAAAGGAATATACACCATAAGCCCCACAAGACTCACCTCAAACACGAGCAAAGCACCACAGCAAACAGCAAAACGCAGCTGACGAGCCCGAACGCCACGCAAAGCAGGGGGGAATTTCTCCGCTAGCACCTTAGAATGACACTCCGCAGCAAGCCTGGACGCGTAAGCGAGTCGTCGACCCAAGTACGGCTCGTAACAGACGCTTACGCGTCGACAAGGCGGAGGAGTGTGTTTCGGTGCCATCGCCATCAACGCCCGAAAGGGCACGAGCAGTTCGTGCACGGTCACTGTGTCCGTCGATCGAGACGTAGCTTCTATCTGGATGCCAAATTCCCGCTTCGAGGCGTCCGCGTAGAAATATCCTGGGGACGCCCCGCCACGGGCGCTGACGTCTGGGAAGAAGCGGAGAGAAGAGACGGCTGTGAAAGCGTCAGCGAGGGGGATGACGTAGCTGCGGACAGGTATTGGGGTGGTATCTTGTTGTTGTCCGTGATAGTGATATTGGTGGAGCCGGTAGACGTTAAGGATGATTTTGTTTGGGCGCTCTGACGGGACGGACGGGACGACGAAATGACGATCATCGAGGAAAGAGAATACGGCATCGTGACCACTGCCTACTCGAATCGGCTGTGCAATCCAGATCAAGGTTCGCTCATCAAATATGTTCACAAAAAAATAAAGTACCATTTTCACATGTAAGATGCCAGTCTTCCAGTTCCAGATAAACAACCGGTCGTCTAACGCGTCTCTACTCACGGTTATCATACCGAAAAATTCGCCGTATATTTCATGCTTGCTATTCCCCAGAGAAGGGCGTCGGGACCGTTCCAAATAAAGGACACCCCCGTTGGCGGAAAGTGGGTGTGGTTGACCCGCAGACAGCGTAAACAATAATATACTATATGGCCTCGTGAGTTGATATACACGAATAAGCCTGAGAGATAACGATGACACCGACTTCTTAGTATCATGCCTCGGCAGTACGACCAACAGGTCTTGCGTTGCGTCCATGACGAAAAGCTCTACGAAGAAGTCAAAGTCGATCCGCCATTGCCGTCCTGGGACCCCACGCAAGGGTGACGGAATGGACTGCATGATAAACGATTTTATCATTCCCTTAATCTCGTGGACGGGCAGCACGAGGGTGTCGCCAGAGACGTATGGAGCTTGGTGTGGATATGGTAGGTCGAGCGTGAGATGTCGGCTCCAGGAAAACGTGCGCCATGCTTCATCGTATGCTTTCACTAGTTCGAGCCGGCTCGCAGGGGTGACGGGGCTCGGAGGTCCGTCGCATAATCCACGTGTGGCAAGCGCGAGCACGTACTTCAAAGCGGGTGTTTGAGTGACGAGATTGCGGAGGGCACTGCATGTCTGGCATAAGATTAGCCGAGAAATAGGGAAAAGATAGGAAGAATGAATGATCGTACAGACTCAAAGCAGACAAGCGATAGTGCATCAAGTTGGGCAGCAATCGCGATAATGAGCTCAGCTGGCAGCCAACAAAGGAGGGACATCTGCATCGTCATGGGCGGACATGCTTCATAGGTGGATATATACTCTTGCTTTTGTAAAGAGTTGGTAAGGAGCGTCGCATTTCGCTAGGCCACGGAGACTAGTATTAGGAGGATTGGGGGAGTGGGTGAATGGTGATGAGAGCCAGCCACACAAGCAGTGCCGTAAATGGGGGTCTTCAAGTTAATGGGGGTAATGACGCTGTACGACAAAACGCCACGGTCTTGCCGCGCATACTTTGCAATGTCGACAAAACACAACGTTTTTGTTTTGACGAGGGTGAGTTGGAGAGTATGAATCACGGATAATCATGGACTTTGAATCATTGGGCCGGTAGGAAAGAGTGATGATATTGTACCCACACCCGCCGGGGAGCTACCGTAGTTGGGGGCACTATAATCGAAGGCGCTGTAGTTGGATGCTAACGTAACTCAATGTTAACATCTGGTCTCGTATTGCCACGTTGAACATTTACGAGGGTCAAGCTTGTCTTTGGGAAGGAAAAGTGGGGAGTAAATAAAGTCTATTGAGCCATGCCCATCATGTGACGCGCGCGTACATGGCCGTCTCAGTGTCTCATACATGTACAGTACACTTCCCAATATTAATGTCGCTGCACATCTCTAGAAGAGCTCGAGAACTATGTCCCGCCTGAAGTCGTGAAGGTCGTCGTCGGGAATAAGCTAGACAAAGTAAAGCATGAGGTCAAATACCACCCAATTCTCAACCAATCTTGTTGTGAGACGTAAAATGTACGTGTAATGGCGGACCGTTACCCTTCGATACTTCGTGAATGAGCCGAGTTCCGAAATAGCCCCGTGAAACGCGTTCTGACTTGGACATGACAGTACAGTGCTAGTCCTCATACACTAGCAAGCAAATCGCGACCACAGGTATCAGGAAGTCGAATACACAAGATGTCACAGGGACCCAACCACCAGCCACATGTCCATCTGGTCGATCGCACGCACGTGGTCTCGAGAGTAAATGACGTTAGAGACTCGGATATTAACATCAACATCACACACGAACAGGAGACAACACATGGGGCATAATATATAAAAAAGAAGAAAGGTGTGTGGGAACAGGGGGGAGGCTTGCGGTGGATGAATCTATGTGCAGCAGCTCGGGGCTTGTAGAGGAGAAGGTTGGTTAACCTTAATAGAGTCCGGTGCCGCGGAAGAAGGTGCATTGGCAGCATCGGCCTGCGAATCGATAAGGCGTGCCTTGATATCGCTAAAGGAGAGTGAGAAAAAGAGGACAAAAAATATGAGGGATTTGACACACCGTGCGAGTGTGAAGAAAGCCTCTTCAACGCCTTCATTGACTTTCGCCGAGGTCTCGATAAACTTGATTCCAAGCTCCTCAGCAAGCTCGCGCCCCTCCTCTTCTGTTACAGCCCTCCTATCCGTCCAGTCAGACTTGTTGCCAATAAGAACCTTATTCACCCCCTCTGACGCGTGTTGCTCGATGTTAGCGTGCCATGTGCGGATGTCTGTGTGAAGGGTCGGATTGGACCAGAATATAACAAAAGACAAATGGACGTACTGTCGAAAGAACGATCGTCGGTTACATCATATACGAGCAAAATACCCATAGCCCCGCGGTAGTATGCGGTGGTAATAGTGCGGAAGCGCTCTTGACCTGCGGTGTCCCACTGAGATAGGGATGAAAAGACGTCGTAAGCCGGATCCAGGAGAACAAAAGGAGACCGCGTACAATCTGCAGCTTTATTCGTTTTCCGTCAAGCTCGATTGTGCGGATTTTGAAGTCGATGCCAATTGTGGTGATGAAGGAGGGGGTCCATGCATCATCGCAGAACCTAAGCAGGAGACAGGATTTTCCAACACCTGTCAAAGCCAATCAGGATTATACATATTCCAGTGTGACGATAATGAGATGTACCTGAGTCTCCGATCAGCAGCAACTAGCCCCTGCGACTTAGACGCTTCTACAATTGTAGACTAGAGACCGACGTACCTTGATGAGAAAGTCGTAATGTGGCGGGGGCATTATACTGGACCTGAGTTCACGGAAAAAACGGGGGAAAAAATAGGCTAGGAAGTAGAAGAGGGAGCGGTGGTGGGGACAAGCAAAGTGAGTGAACCTGGCTGTGCCAATTCAGTCACAGGCACTAATTAGATTACGTCAGCTCGTCCCAAATGGAGAATTTTTTTAATTTCTGGACGGGTTCGGGTTGGAAGGGTTTGGTTTTATTTCTGCCAGTGGTCGCAATGACTATAGACATACAACACCTTCAATCCTCGAAAAAAAAGCACAAGAAGGACAGAAAAGACTCTGATGACAGAAAACGCAATGACAGAGGCATTGATGTAGGTGACCTTGTCGTAACCAAAGGAGAGGGAAAGAAAAAAAAGCGGAAGGAGAGGAAGGAAGAGAGAGAGGGTGCTATAGACGGTGCACGCTGTTTCTCACTTGATTTACAGAGGGCTTACTCGGATGCCATTATATGCGCATATAGTTGTAGATGGCAAAGAAAAGAAGAAAGCAACAGCGTTACTCGTCGACGAGCCAGGCGCGTGCCATGCCTGTCCATATAAACTTGATGTGTTGACCTTTGCAACAGCACCATGCACTGAACCAGATAAAAGCAGGAAGAAAGAAAAGAAACGCAAGAAAGATGTTGACCCTGATCCCACTTCGATGACAGAGTCTCGCAAGGCAAAGAAACGAAAGCACAAACACGACAATATCTCAGAGCAAGACGCAGGAGCTCCGATGACAATCTCACTAGCCGAAGCCAAAGCCTACTTGAAAGCACACAACATCACTGCGCACCTCCCGCCCGACATACCAACCCTATACCCCATCACTTCCTTCGACGCACTCCCCATTCCAGATTCCCTCAGAGGCGCATTTTCCACTTTCAAAGAACCGACACCGATCCAGGCCTGCGCATGGCCACCCGCGCTCTCGGGAAAGGACGTCGTGGGCATCGCAGAGACGGGGAGCGGCAAGACACTAGCCTTTGGTATCCCCGCGCTCGCGCGCCTCCTCTCCTCTGCGGGCAGTGTAGCGGGAAAAGGCCCGCGCGCACTCGTACTTGCGCCGACGCGTGAGCTGGCGCTTCAGACGTATGATGCACTCTCTGCGCTCGATGCCGTGCGATGTGCCGCCGTGTTCGGAGGTGTCGAGAAGGCACAACAGGCGCGCGCTCTTAACAAGGGTGCGCAAGTCGTGGTCGGCACGCCAGGGCGCATACTTGATCTCATACGCGATGGTGCGCTCTCGCTTGGAGGAGTGGAGTATCTCGTGCTGGATGAGGCAGATCGTATGTTGGACAAGGGGTTTGAGAACGACATACGTAGCATCATTGGGTATGCGAAGCAGGGCGCGGCGCGACAAACTTTGATGTGTACGTCTGTCTATTCATGCGTCCCTGCATTGTTGTTGTTGACACGAAGTGCAGTCAGTGCTACGTGGCCGGAGGCAGTACGTCGTTTGGCGACCTCTTTCTTGCGCGATCCTGTGCGGATCACGGTGGGAAGCGATGATTTGACAGCTAATAGCCGTGTTGCACAAGGTGAGTTGCCCGTGCGGAACATATGACTTGTTGATTCACACTGAGAACTCCAGAAATTGAGGTATTCGACGATGAACGGGAAAAAGAGTATGTGTGCGAGTTTTCTTGACGCGCAAACTTGATGGTGATCGACTAATCCACGATAGTGAACGCCTGCTCACCCATCTGAAGAAGCTCGCATCGAAGAAGAACGGATCTCCGGCTGCTCGACTCCTGGTGTTTGTCCTGTACAAAAAGGAGGCGTCCCGCGTTGAGAATACGCTGCGGAGGGCGGGCTACTCGGTTGGCGCACTACATGGGGATATGTCGCAGCCTGCACGGTTAGAAGCGTTGCAGCAGTTTCGGGATGGCGTAGTACGACTGCTGGTCGCGACGGACGTGGCAGCACGCGGCCTAGACATCCCGGACGTCGGTTGCGTGCTTAATTATAGCTTCCCGTTGACGATTGAGGATTACGTTCACCGGATTGGCCGAACCGGTGAGTGATGACTCAGCCAAAGGGTGTGCGTGCGCTGACCGCTGTATTGGTGTGCGATGATGATGAAACAGGACGGGGCGGCAAAGACGGCCGGAGCATTACATTCTTCACGGGGAACAGCCATGAGCGCAGTCTGGCAGGCGAATTGGCGCGGGTGCTGCGGGAGGGCGGGGTGGATGTGAGGCCATTATCGAGCAAATTCCCGATGTCGGTGAAAAAGAAAACACACGGGGTGTACGGCGCCTTTTTTCGAGAGGATGTAGATATGAGCGCTGTGCCAAAGAGGATTGTGTTCGATGATTAGAGAATAGAGAGCATCTTATCAGGATTCATATAAGCGTTGACTTGTACTCGTCACCTAACAGTACTCAACTCAACCTGCCACGCGGACCTCTCGCCAACTCACATCCGACGTCTCAGTACATGATCGGTCTCTTCACAAAGGGGAGGCCACGCGGTCCTTCCTCTGCTGACGATAAAGCGCCAGAAGACACAAACCCAGACGATACCTCTATCTTGTCCGTCCCCTCAACCCCGTCGTCCACTTTGCCCCTCTTGACTTAACATGACCTCTCCACCCCATCCCGATTACAGAGACGAGGATGAAGGCTCGATCATCCTATCACTCATATCACAGCTAAGGTGCGCACCCCCATCATTCTCCGATCCACCCATTGAACACCAACACCACCACCAATCGTAAATGCCCACCCCCACCCTACCTACCTCGTGGCACAAAATTCTTACAGAGTCGGCATGGACCTCTCCAAGGTCACTTTTCCGACGTTCGTATTAGAGCCTAGGAGTATGCTCGAACGCATAACGGACTTTCTGGCCCATCCGGATCTCATCTTTGGGTGGGTGTTATCCTCTTGTGTACTCCGCGTTGCCCGCTGCACGGTGCCCGCGTGCACCACTAACCCCACACACATGCTGCTACTCGGTTCCGCTATCCGGAGCTAACTTTACGTGTCATGCTGTGCTTACCCTTATATTATTTTTCGTCGTATTCACAGTGTAGAACTATGTGAAGAACCTGAAGAACGTTTTATTCGCGTACTCCAATTTTACCTCGCAGGTTGGCACATCAAACCCAAAGGCGTCAAGAAACCGTAAGTACCTCTCCCCCCCATCCCCTCGATTCTTCTTTCATGCGAACTTTGCAGATATAACCCGGTCTTGGGCGAGTTCTTCCGATGCCGCTATGACTATCCGAACGGTACACAGGGGTTTTACATTGCAGAACAAGGTGTGTGTCCATTCTTATCCGGTGCTATCT
>QFEZ01000257.1:0-18936 GCA_003316425.1 Russula lepida | reverse complement strand
GTGTGTCCATCCTCATCCGGTGCTATCTAAATGTTTTCTCTCCTCTTTCGCCCGCACAGTGTCGCACCATCCACCTATATCCGCCTTCTACTACGTCTCACCCGCGAACAAGATCGCCATTGAGGGCGAACTTCGACCAAAGTCCAGATTTCTCGGCAACTCGGTCTCGATGGTTACGGAGGGTCAGAGCCGCATAACGCTGCTAGGCCGTCCAGAAGACTCTGGTAAATCCATCGCGCACTTCTCCTGCCCCTTCCCCTTCCCCCATCCCCCATCCCCCTGTCTCCTCCACACAACGCCCCCCAAAACACGTGCTGACTGACTGTTTGTCACCGGCTTGGCACATCGATTGGTATTACTACCCCATGTCATGCCCGCCCCCCCTTTTTTTTCACCCTGTCCAGAATATGTGTTGACGATGCCGAACATGTACGCGCGCGGCATCCTCTTTGGAAAAATGGTCGTCGAACTCGGCGATACATGTACCGTGCGCAACGATGCGCAAGACTTCCAGGCCGACCTCGAATTCAAGACCAGAGGCTTCTTCTCCGGAACATATAACGCCATCGCCGGGCGCGTCAAGCACGGCTCGACCGATCTCGGCGACGTCTCCGGTAAGTGGAGCTCGCTTATGGAGTTCAAACCTGCCAAGGTAAGTTACGCATACGCACGCCAAGCAAAAGCCTTTTTCCCCCATTTATTTAATTCCCCCTTTCCCCCTTTCCCACTCGTCACGTGCCTCTCCCGTGTTTGTATAGACGGGGGAGAAGCGAACGTTATTCGACGTACAGAAGAGCGGTCATAATATCGCCCCTAAATGGGTCGCACCAGAGGACGAACAAGAGCAATACGAGAGCCGTAGACTATGGCGCGATCTCACGCGCGCCGTCCTCGCGAAGGATATGGACGCAGCGACGGAGGCCAAGGGAGCCGTCGAGAATGCGCAGCGCGAGCTACGGGCGACAGGCGTCAAACACACGACGCGCTTTTTTGAGCTGCGAGATGATAGTTACTGGGTACCCCGCATTCAGTGCGTCGTCATTTTTGCCCCATCTGCGTCTGCCTGGTCCCCCCCCGCTAACTGCTCTGCTAGGCTTCCACAAGATCCACAAGAGGCCACCGAAACTGTACAGGCGTGGATGTGGTCTCGACCATCCGATGGTGGTAACGCACCAGCACCAGCAGACGACTGAAGCACCCGATCGAGTGTGACAGGGTACTTGTATAGATTGTTTACATTTGTGCCACATTTTTTGTAAAGGCCGTTCGTTGTTGTACATCTTCAACCTACTGTAATGCAATCCCAATCCACCTCTCCAAAGATCCAAAAATTCCGTTTTCCACGTGAGTAAACAAACGATGGTATTAACAGCAGAACAGGAACAATATGGGAAAGATGGTATATATAGTCAGTAAAGAGGCGGGAAAAGCAAGCCAAGATCTGGTAGATATATATGTAGAGTGAGGGTATGCATGTATGGGCAGGTAAGTCGACTGCATTAGCGAGAGAGATGCAAGAGGGGTGAGAGTTGGAATCCATATGAGAGAACCCAGAATAGAGTAAGGAAAGGATGCTGGGGGAGGACTGGCAAAGTCAGTAAAGGAGAGGTATATATACAGTAATACTACGTAGCAAGCCAGCAAAGCTTGCCATGCATGTCAGGTCAGCTACATCTAATTAAGCCCCAAGGGATATACAAAAAAGGGGCAACACTTCACTGCACGAAAAAAAGATTCTCTGTCCTCTTGAACTCCTTACTCATACCATCCATCATTACCGAGCGTCGGCGCGACGGAAACAACGCTAGGCGTAGGGGATGCTGCGCGCGATTGCCTTCGCCAATCCTGTTGTTGATGTTGTTGAACTACGGAGGCAAAGCGGCCCTTCGGTGGCACAGCCGCTGAACCTGGGCCACTTTGCTGCAATTGTTTCCAATCATCGGCGCCGACGCTCGGTGCATGTATTGAATTCCATACGGAAGTTGGAGGAGTGCTGGCGCTCGGCGCATGGATTGAATTCCATATGGAAGTTGGTGGAGTGCTGGCGCTCGGTGCATGGATTGAATTCCATACGGAAGTTGGAGGAGTGCTGACGCTTGATGCACGCATCGCGTCCCGTACGGAGGTTGAAGGAGTGTTGGCGCGGTGGCGTGTGTTATCTGCTATGCTTGCTGTTGGTGTGGTAGCACGGCTGGGATATATCGTACTTGTGCGCGAGCCGGGGCGTGGTGGTGAGGATAATGAGGTGGGGATGGAGCCAGCCGTCTTCTTGGTGCTTGTGGCCCAAGCAGCAGCACCGCTGTTGTCGACTTGTAATTCCAGTTGGACGACGCGAGCCGAGAGCGCAGCTACCTGATCGCGCAACTTGTTCTCGCGGTCCTGAACAAATCGACATCAACTCAACTCAAAGCTTCCTGAAAATAAGACAACGTACATTTGCAAGTCGCTCCTGGGCATCCTTCTCCTCAAGCTGCACCTTGGTCAACGCATTTTCTTCCGCAAGCTGTGCCATCTGGTTCTCGGCAGCTTCACGAGCCACGTGCGCCTCAGTAAGTGCACTCTCATTCTCGTTCGCCCGTTCCTCCCACTCAGCCGCTCGCTGCTGTACCTGTGCCAAGCTAGCGCGCACAGAGCTAGCAGCACGATCGCTACTTGTCGCACGCATCTCTTGCTCTTTGCATCGCCGCTGCAAAGCAGCGTATTCGCCCTCGAGAACTTTGCTGCGGTCGCGCACGCGGCGGAGTTCCTTCAGCTCCGGTTCATTCGTCTGAGCCTGCGAGAGAAGCGCGGAAAGGTGCTCGAGTTGTTCTGCTGTTCGCCGGAGATCCTCACACTGGGTTTGCTGTGCTAGTAGGGCATCATGTTCCGCTCGAAGGGCACAGAGCGCTTCGACGGCTGCGTCCTTGTCACGTGAGGCAAAGCCTGCTTGCGTTTCCAGGGAATGAACCTATTGATGGCGGCGTTGAGATGAAGAAGAGATAAGGGAAAAAAAAAACCAAACCCACTTTGGCAACGAGAGCCTGCTTCTCCAAAGTCAATTCGCGGTTCAGCTTCTCGAGCTCAAGGAGACGCTCTTGCTGGTTCTCGATCGTCACGTCCGAGGTCTTCAATCGGGCCAACGACCGAGATAAAGCTTCCTCCAGCTCCGTGGCGCGCGCCTGTGCCACAGCAGCATCCGTCGCACGCAGTAACATAACAGCCTGAATCTCGTCCACTTTGGCACGCAACAGGTCACGCTCAGATTCAACAGAGGATAAGCGCTCCCTCGTGATATCCTCAAAGTCCTTTCTCGTTACCACGTGAGCGAGAAGTTCGGCTTGTGTTTGTTGAGCAGCCTTGATGGTGGTGGTCATGGTGTCAGGTAGGTTCGTGAGACGAGAGAGAACAGTTTGGTGGAGGGTGAGAAGCTCGGCAATCTTGTCCTGTAACGAGAGCTGGCCAGTCGATAGACTTTCAACGGATGAGCCAATACGGAGCAAATCCTCAGAGGACCCAAGGTTTTCTTTTCCAAACATAGAACCCGTTGAAACGAGATCAGTCAACATATTCCGCAATGGGTCCGTCACGCTCGATAGCTGTTCTGGCAAGCTAGATAGCAGTGTCATCGTTTCGTTGCTAGAAGTTGCCAGGTCGCGCGTTTGTATAGATAGTGTCTCCTGGACCTTAGACACCCCTTCTACCCGAGCAGCGACGTTATTCACCGGTTCCATGATATTATCCAGTCCGTCCATCAGCTTGCTCGAGAGACCCTCCAGCACACGGTCACGCACGGCCAGGCGCGAGTCCAGTCTCTCCACGACCAAATCAGAAACCTGCTCCTTGATTTCGTGAGCATCCAGTGATGCGACTATGCGTCGTACCTCCGCAGCAATCTGCGTGACGACAGCGGGTATGTCAATAGAGTTGCCAGCCGGTGGGTAAATTTGCGGCAGCACCGGAATGAGTCTGTCCACGATGAGGCCTGCCGTCTCCCGTTTATCCGACGCGAGGTCAATCAGTTGGGAAATATGTGGCTTGACAGCTTGGGATAGTTGCTGTGTTAACAATTCATAATCAATTGGCTCCGCACGCAAGGCAGAGATATGCGGGACGAGCACAGTACGCAGCTCGTGCACCAAGGCCTCGTGGTTTATGGTCGTCGCCTGGGGTGGAAGTGGGGTACGTGATCGCGTTCGTTCGAGCACTTCCAAGCGTGCGGTGATCGGCGATACAGCGCTGACAACTGCATTTCGCGTGTGAGCGTGGTATTCCTCAAACATCGCCTCAGGATTACTGGTATTGATCGGGGTTGTCACCACAGATTGAAGTGCCTCAACGCGACGCAAAATATGATCAAGGTCTTGCTGTATCCCAGCGCGTGCTTCGGCGTGACCTTGCTCGACGATATCCTTAATAAGCTGGAAGTCAAGCTCGCCTCGAGCATCCACCTGGCTATCATCCAATCCACGTGCCGCAGACTCTTGCAGTTGCGTGCGGAACAAAGAAACGACCTCATTGATAGCTGTCTCCGTCGATGTCGAGCCGGCTGCGCTATTAGCACTAGCCTCCAGCCGAAGCGCGCGTACTTCCTTACGAAAGGCGTCTAACTTACCCTCCAGAAGTGCCTCGAGCCGCTCCTCATATTGCTGCAACTCGAGTCGGTGTGCGATATTCGACGGATGGGGCGATGAATCCGAGAACGAAGAATGGGCACTGGCCATCGCCGGAAGGGATGCGCGGCGGTCACGCGCTGTCTGGGGTGGTTCCTGTAACAATGGGGGAGGATCCCACCGGCCGGGGTCCGTGACGAGTCGGCCGCTCCGTGACACATTCTGTGAGATTGCAGGGACGTAGAGGTCATCGAGGGAAGGGCGAGAGGCATGCTCGAAAATCTCTCGCGAGCCGAGCCGGCTGCGAACAACGCGGCGAGTACGTTCTTGGGTCTCCGGTGAAGCGAGCGTGCTATTTCCACCACCATTGCTTCCATTCGCGAGTGCTTTGAACAGGCCCGCCGGGACAGTATTCGTTGATATGGGA
Source organism: Russula lepida (assembly GCA_003316425.1). Classification (NCBI taxonomy): domain Eukaryota; kingdom Fungi; phylum Basidiomycota; class Agaricomycetes; order Russulales; family Russulaceae; genus Russula; species Russula lepida. Next base: position 13,920 of record QFEZ01000257.1, on the reverse strand, counting down.
TGCTTGAAATCGAGAGGAATCGGCGCACGGCGCGCTCTCATCGACAGCGGAACGGGCAATGAGTGTTCCCCATCTATGCTGTCCTCGCCATCACCCTCTGCGTCTGCGTCTGCATCATCATCACCCTCTCCATCAGCTTCGCCGTCCAGTAGTCCCTCGCTGACAGGTGTCTCGGCGTGCGACGCAGATTCCGTGATCGCACCAATGTTAATGCCACCCAAGTCCGGTAATGTGAAAGGACGTGCAGCAGGACTCCGTGTTCCTCGTCGCCGTGGAGGTGATGGCGACTCAATCCTGTGCAAAGGGGATTCTTGTGGGAACTTGAAGGAGGTCATCACGCCCCTGCCGTCGTCGCTTGTTTCAGAGGCAGCTGAGTTAACCGAGCCACGACGCTGGCGTTTCTCGCGGCCCTGTTGCGTGTGCATCGAACCCGTGTCCACGTTGGTAAGGGGTGGCGGAGAGCACTGAGCGGGTATGGCTGTCTGAGGCGGTGGCATTGGGAACTTGGGCACGTTCGACGGCGGCGTGAATGTGAATGTGCCCGGTTTAAATTCTGGCGCACCGACATTGAGAGGCCTGCCAAACGAGGTGCCACGAGCATGACCAAAAACTGGGGGTGGTTGAGAGATGGGCGGTTGCTGTTGATGTTGTGGCTGCAACGCCATTTGGGGGCCGTGGGCCAATTGGGAGAACGAACCTGATCGGCGATTTGCACTGGCAAACACAAATGGCTTTGCGTTTGGGTTGAGCACGTCGGTGCGCTTGGGAACAGGTGCTTGTATGGGAATGGGCATCGGAATCTGGAATGGTGTCGGTATCAGGTTGTTCGATGGATTACGAGAGTGTGAGACGGCCGGATCTGGCAACGGCCGCCTGGATGATGACGGACGAGAAGCGGTAGTGAAAGAGGGTGCAGGGGGATGTTCAACGTTATCATCGCTCGGGTTGGAAATCATGTCTTCCTCGGCGTCGCGGTGAGACAGCAAGGAGGTAAGCGGCGGCAATGAGTCCACAGGAGGTTGTGGGAAATTCGGGAGGCGGCGAGGGGTTTGAATCAAATCTTGCTGTTGACGGTGGGCACTACGCATGATGCGGCGTTGACGTCGTTCTTGACGAGCACGTTCTTCGTCAGATGGGTTTGACCACTCGCCAATGCTCTCCTAGCGCCGAGAAGAGGGGGGAATGGCAAGGGGAAGCGAAAGAGAGAGGACAAGGGAAACCAGCGAGAAAAAACCAAGCAGGGGGGGCGTGATCAATAGATCGTCAGAAATCGCATGGGCGCGGACGCGTGTAAACAACGCGGCAGGAAATTTACGTACCTCATCTTCTGTTGTCTCCGCACCAGTGCGCAGATCTTCAGAGCCCGTCCATTCACCGACGGCATCATCTTCGAGATCTCCTTCGCCTTGCACGTTGCGCACCGCACCCCGCTCCCTGTCGCTCACGTGACCACCGGCGGAAAGCAGGGATAACGTGGCGGACAATCTGGAGACGTGGCGTGAATGGATGCGGCTCTGCGCTGCAGTCGTAATGCTGCCAACTTCGGCGTCCGCCTCATCGATGTCAAGTTCCATGTCCATCGTGTCGTCAGTACCTGCAAGAGCGATGTGCGATGCCTCCGCTAAACCCCGCTCTTCTTCACCTGTTTCTGGATCACCTTGATTATCCTGCTCCGCTTCCATTTCTTCCTGCTCTAGCTCCTCCTTTGTTTCTTCGGGAACGTCAAGCCCAAAACCACGCACAAAGTCTGGTCGACTATCAGCTCGCACAGGCATGGCGGGTGGCGCGAGTGACTGATCTGTTGGAGCACCGGGGTCTGACCGGGTGTCAGGAGAGCGGACAGAGTTTGAGGGGAGAGATGGATTGGGGGCGAACGGATTGTACGGCATTGATGCGTTGAAAGGTATATAAGGACGTGAGGGGACGAATGGTGCCGCAGCAAGAGATAAGCTATGTCCATGCCGTGGAGGAGCTGCGCTTGCGGCTGGTGGTGGGGGTGGGAGTATCGGAGGGGTAGAGATAGGGTTATTCGAGGATTGCAGAGATGGCTGCGGTGAGACGGAAGCAGAGTGTGAATGAGAATTCTGTGCCTGCTGGAGTTTGTTGAGCTTGAAGTACAACAGATTGGGGTCTGCAGGAGACGATATCTGGAGAAAAAATGAGGCGGACACCCGCAGGAGAGAGAACACGACATACTGAGGCAGCTCGTGCATGGGGAGCATGAATGTGAGGTACGCTGCTTTGTCCGCCTGAGCCTTTTTCAACGCCGAGCTTCTCCAGTTTTTCCTCGATGAACTTTTTCTTTACATCTTCCCAAGAGGACTAGAGAACAAATTGTACAGAAAAGGGCACATGACAGCAAAAGAGTAACGCACCTTTCCGGGCAAAAAGACGTCTATTACATCGGGGAGGGTCCCCCTCGAACTATCTGGAGGGTATATCAGAGCAGAAGCCACATTGGGGGATGAAGGTGATGGCTGAGGAGGAACGACGTGAAGAGGGATTGGTGTGCGCGCGAAAGAGGTCCGCGTTGGGGGCTCGCCATCGACTCCAGGGACTGATTCTTTCGGAAGGTTCACGATAGTTTTCTTTGCCTTCTGATTCTGGGCAGCAGTCGCATTTGCGACCACGGCGGCGGTTGGTGACGGAGGCCGGTAGTTTTTTCCTACACCACCGAGCTGAGCTTTTGGTGGACCGCCGGTACTGATACTGGGTTGACGACGGCTGCGAGGTTGGAACGGGGGGAATTGTGGGGGGCCGAACGCGGCGGGTGGAAACTGACTTTGTGCGAGTGGAGTCGTAGGAACACCAGGAGGTGGGTGGATACCTGCGGCGGCGAGAGCAACGCTTGCCTGGGAGCGGTGGCCGGGGCGTAGAGGACGGGGTGGAGCGGCGGGAGGGGCGGGAAAGAAAGAGGGTTGTATTGGTGTCTGAAGGAGAGACGGTTGAGGGAATGGTGGTGGGAAACCCTGGTGGACAGCGGTCTGCACGACAGGGGAGTAGACGGGGCCCTGAGATGGCCCAGGAGGTATGGAAAGCATAGCGAGTTGTTGTCGATGTCGACTCATCGCGGTCGCCGTTGCGTCAGAGGTCGGCGGACGAGTCCCGCCAATTTTATTATTTCCCTTCACACGTGACTCACATTGGCCACAGGCAACCATCACCGTGACAGCTCACCACACCACACATCAGATGAACTTTTATTTGTATGCGCGGGACACATGCTGTTTTGGTGGTCACTCACGAACACTGGAAGAGAAGGGCTTGGAGATGTCTCGTAATCGCTCTCGAAGCACAGCCACTAGATACCGCCGTAGATGATCAGGTTGATGACGAGATACCGCCGAAAATACTACGATAAGGGTCAAGGGGATCAACTATGTGAGATTCTCATGGTCGATAAAAAGTTTCCATGTCGTAGTGAAGAAGAAATGCTATAAAAAACGGAGCGAAGAGGACAGCCATTTCTCGATGCCGTGTGTACATTCGAGCGCTCGGAATACCCCCTCATAACAAGCAGCTTGTGGTGACTTGCGAACAGACCAGCATTGCGTCCACATAACGGCTGGCCCTCTCACTTCAAATTCTCTTCGCTAACTCCTCTCGTGTCCGCGAGCGATCACACTGCAATATTTGAGGAAGCGTCAACGAGTAGTACAGGGCTCTGTGAAGGGACATGATCTAGGAACGCATCCATCGGCTAACGAGGTCGAAAGGGTCAATTCACTGATTCCATCTTGGGTGTGTTTCGAAATCGAGCCCAGGCCGTCGATAAATTTTGCAAGGGCGATGACAAGTTGATGAAATCGTTGACACCTATCGTCCATATCCTCTTCACATTATCGGCAACCCTAGGAGCAGGTATCAGTCCAGTACGCCACGGCTTTCATTTTCTCTATTCCAGTTTTACAACATATGTTTCTTACTAGCCATTCTCCCCTGCAACGGTGCTCTTCGCCTGTATCTGTGTTCTTCAAGTTCTTGGAGGTAAGTCTCCTCCCAGATTCATTAGTGTGCACTTACGAAGCATTCAACGCAGATGGTAGAAGATGTCACCGAGAGCTACAAACTGCTCGTCAACCTCTTTGAGCGTACCCAATTATTTCTTCAACGTCTCAATCACCACACAGAAGTCCCGCTCAATCCAGTGACAATGGCGTTGTTCGCAAAGATTGTAAAGCAGGTTATGTTCTCCGGCTATCGACCAATGCAATGGAGGAGAGAAGGAAATCAGTGTGTTTATTCATTCGAGGTACAAGTTCTTGGCTGACTACAGCACAGAAACATTTACAGTCTGGTTGGATGACGCACTCCAACGTTACTAAATGCGGTGTGCCCCTTCTCTTTGCTTTCGGTTCCCATGGACACGTTCCTCATTATTTGAGTCTCGATTCGTAACCTTCCTTCCTGCTACGATTCACTCCTCGTTGATCATCGATGCCTACTTAACGTGTCCCACTTGATCTTGCACACCTCAGTCTCCGTGCAACACAGACTAAGACTCTTCGTGTTTGCCTACAAGTGAACACCCCATCCTCTCGGTTTCTTCATACACGTAACTGATCTTCCTAGAAACTGCAATGGATTAACTGAAACGTTTGTTACTTCCTGATGCTACCTTGTCTGTCGTCGTGGCTGAAACGTGCTCACAGGCTGCCAGTCATGATAGAAACTTCGCTTCACCGAACCCTTTTGTTGATCAAAATTCTGCGTGTGACACCCAACATGATGGTGTTTTGTCAGCTGGACAACCTACACCGATGCGCTCATTCGAGTATTCAGACAGCTCTGAATGAATTGCTCATCACTATATAAACTGTATGATCAGAGGTCAAGTATTCTTTTGCCGAGGAATATTTGGCCTCCGATCTACGGCAAACATCGAATATTGGGAGCATATGCCAGTAGTACAATCCCCTAGGACTCGCACCTGCGCTTTTGGCATGAGTCTGTCTGGTGGCAGTCCTTCCACAGGTAGACGAAATATTGGATAAAAAGCAACTTGCGACATTTCCTCTAGCCTTCTACGCCGCCGAGCACTAGGTCTCTCATGCCAAATTCCCGAGCGTGACATCAGAAATCCAAGGGCTATGGAACATCTTTTCAACTGGATGGAACCACACTTTCGGGCATGGATCTCTGGATACACGAACGTCCGTCACCACCCGAGTCAACGCCATTGTATGAGGTGGCATGTGGCTTCAGCGGTCTTGCACAGCGTCTTGTCATCACGCGTGCAGAAAATGTGCACGTCAGGACTCGGAGTAGAGGCCTGACTCTGCTACGTGCTGTGTCGAGTAGGGAGACACGTTGACGCTGTACGTGTGTTGCTTGACTATAGAGCCTACCCAGATGATTTCAAGTGGAGGCTCTCACATTTTGCATCGATCGCTGGGTACCTTGGGATCGTACTACTATGGCTCCTTCTTGAGAGTGGGGACAAGAAATGCAATACTACGAGACTTTCCTGTGTCTGGCATCTTAATTGTGACACCCTGATCACGGAGCGGCCGAGGATATCGTACTTGATCGGACACCATTCAAGGTGGCTACTGGAAATGGGGACGTCATGATGTTACACGACTGCTACTGGATCCTGGCACCAGAATAGATTAAACAGGTAAATGTGAGAAGGTATAGAACTAACGATGTATCGTAGGCTCGTCAGTGATCTGTGGAAGTGAATGTCGGGTTATCCCATCAACAGCCATCGAAAATCAACAAAATCATATGTATATTTAGAAATCGGGTGGGCAGCAGCGACGAGTCCCGGCCATCGAAGGCAAGACGCCCAGTTCTAAACCTCGGGACCTTTCATGAGATGGGCTTTTTTGCCTCTTGCGTCCTCGAGGGGTACGAGTGCCAGTCCCCTGGCGACTCGTCAGAACTCCCCGGGTATCTGGACTCGTCGCCGCTGCCCCAAAACCCGCTATCTACACTACTACATACATTTGTTATTCTTTCCGACCCCCCTCGACAACGTTATTCCTCTCGCGAGTTCAACCATGGAAGCAAGACTCTTGCATGCAGACAAGGAGTTGTCGCATCAGCAAGGTCGTCCATGCGTCCATGTGTTGGATGAGTCGACGAGGGCGAAGTCGAGAGGGGGATATCTGTGTGGAAAGGTATGCGTAAGTATTACCCCACTAGGCCTTTTCTCCCGACCTCCCTCGACAACGACAAACACAAACACCCCTTCAGCCGTCATGTGTGACACCTGTGTGCAGAGGCAAGGCCTCGCACGGCTGGATGAGGAGAGAGTCGAGGGGAGGAATGCAATACGGTAAATCTCCCAAGATCAACAACTCCATGCGACCTGCGCGCCATTGCAGTCACTGGCAGCTGCCCGGGCCCACGATAGAGGTGAAGATAGAAGAGAGGAGAGGAGAGAAGAAGAGAGGAAGCGGGGCTGTGATGAGGGGATGTGGACGTGTGGTCATCCTTTTATACGCCTCTCGGTACTCACTATGGTCACCGTGACAGTACGTCTGGGCATAGCCTCATGAGCACCGGCGGTCGACGGACGGTTCCATGATATGTTGCACGCTGGAATTCATGAAATTTGAAAACTATGACGTATGCACGGTCTCTTTGAGGAGTAGGAAACCGTCCATCGTGATCCATCGCGATTTGGAGGTCCACCAGATAGATAGTCGCTCTGCTCGCGACTTGTCCAGGACCTCATTACTCTGTCTCTCTGAGAGAACACAACCGGATGTCAGGTGCGTATTCACACCTCTCACGGCAGGACTAGGACAGAAGCTGCATCCCGATAAGCATTCCGATTTCCAAACCAGACTACGTAGCCGGTGAATAGTGGACATTTAGCATTAGGATCAGATCGACCAGATATATTCAAATTTGTACCGCCGGTTGCTTCGTCTGCACTAATCTACGTCCATGATGACTTGCGCGATGTCGACTTGTCTGAGCTCCGATGTGGAATTATGTGTTGGCCCTATACGGCAATGGGTCTACGCCCAGAATTTACACTTCGGGGTTTTTCGGGGTTCTCCGGAGGTCACTAGTGTGACGGGGGTGATGATGTCGATTCGACATGACATAATACGGGGTTTTTTTTGGGTGCAAGTTACGTGAACTGTTAGGGTTAGGATTAGTGACAACCAGCAGAACTGAACTGCAGCAGCCTGAATTCACTTATCGCTTATCATGTATCTAGACGCTTTTGCGTGTACAGGTTAGATACTTCTTATTCAGATCTTTGTTCCAAAGTCTGAGATGCTTTTACGCGTACAGAGTGGGACGCCTCCTGTAAATCCCACTCTCTGGGTCCTAAGGTGCGAACAAGTCATTAATATCCCACCATGTATACACACTGCCAACGAAATCAGACCTACCCTACCCACACCTACACCCCCGCCATACCATTGCCCCGCTCCTCCATGTAGTCCCATCGCCCCATCACTGCACCCTCCCGCATTCTCCACCCCTCCACCCCACTTCCACTCTCCCACCCCATCACCGCCCACCTCCCTCCCACCTGCTCCCCGTACCTCCACACTAACTTCACTCTCCCTTGTAGCGCTAGCTGCGGACGCAAGCTCAGTGCGCGCGCAATCTCACAGTCAAGGGTCGGATGAAAAACAGGTGACCCTCAAGGTTGTAAATCAGTGCGCACGTCGAAACCAGCCCCAGCCCCGAAACCCGCACCAACCTACGCCCACACCGTCCATGCTCGCAACCCCCCTTCTCTCGCGTTACACAACGATGGCGCAAGCCATGGGAGTAGTCACACGTACAGGCAATCACATTAGGAGAAACCAACCAAGTAGAGTATTTTGTAAAGCAAGTGCCACATGGGGTTCTGTACCTCCAGGCCGACTACAGCGGCTGACGCCTTTCCATATATGTATTCCTATATGTAACTAGCACGTAATCTGAGAATACAACCTGACTGATGTAAGTTACCACCCATCCATGTCTGGCCCAAAGTAGCGTAGACGGAAATTGAGAGTGTACTGCCCCTGGGCCCCTGTGGGGCGCGTCGTTCGTTGTTCACTCCTCCAGTCACGTGAAGCTCATGCACTTTGCCCGAATGGCAGTACTCACTGCTCGAATGGCAGTGCTCACTGCGCTCCTAGTATCTATCCTAGTGGCTGTGTGCGTGCGTGGAAACACGTGTGCCAATCTCTCCCTTTCCCCACTTTCCCTCATTCTCATTTCCTTCCCCTTATGTCTTCCTCAACTTCCCGTCCAATTGTCTCTTTCTTGCCGTTCCAAGACCTCGTCGATGCTGCCCTTAGCCAATACACCCAGAAGACAGGAAAGGACATAGCGACAGATCCACTTACTGCCCGTCTCCTACTCTGTGACTCTTCCGATGCGGTTCTCGGTATTCTTCAAGAGCAAGCCCATGCCTTCAACCAGTATCGGAATGGAGATTGGAAGATCCAGCTCATGAGACGACTCAAGCCAACTGTTGATATCCTGCTCGGGCTTTCTACCAGTGGTGTCTTTGGCGAGGGCATTGGTCTGGTAAGATTAACCATATCGATATATGTTTCGTGGAAGTTTACAAGCCATCCTGCAGAAATTTCCACCAGCAAAAGCGATCTTTGCCGGCGTTGGTCTCCTACTCGCAGTGTGTATCCCTCAACCCCTCACCTGTGTCTGTATTCTTGATACGTAAACATTCAAGGCCGCCAAGGGAGTTAGCACCAGTTATGATGCGCTTATTGAGCTTTTCGAGTGTTTTGAACACTACCTTGGTCGTATCAAAGTCCTCACCGAGATCCCCTCCGCCGTGGGAGAAATATCTGTGCAAATAATTGTTGAACTGCTGGAAGTCCTTGCTCTGGCAACGCAACAAATAAAACAGGGGCGATTCAGTGAGTTTTTGCTTGCTGATACTTCTCACTTTACTCAACATGACGCAGAAAAACTTGCAAAAAAGTTGTTAGGAGAGAACGACATCGAAGCGGTACTACAGAGATTGGACAGATTGACTATGGAGGAATCGCGGATGACTGCGACACAGACCATGGAGGTCGTCTATGGCCTGTTGAAGAACATGAAAGTGGTTATGGATGGTACGGAAACACCTGGTTGATTTTTTAATGGGCTGAATGACTGTCCTTTTAGACGGGAAATCGTCGATGGATAATATGCGAGAGGCTCTTGGTATGATAAGCTCCGATCTGTAAATCAGTAGAGCTGATCGCGGTCTAGTCACAATGCAAGAGATATTGGATAAATTAAACAAGATGAAGCGTTCGTCTTTTTCGTGTCATTGCGATTGAAGGAGGCCAAGACTGAAATTACTCCAGGTGATCAATTACCAGAAAAAATACGGAAGTGGCTTTCTCCCCCGGATCCGTCGATTAATCACAACACTGCATATGAAGCCCGCCACGATGGGACCGCCACGTGGTTCCTTAAAGGGGTTACTTATAATGAATGGAAGGCGACAGGCTCTCTCCTGTGGACCCACGGGAACCGTACGGCTTTCCACAGTTTTCCTCCCACCCGGCTGACGATTGTTTCGTAGCTGGATCTGGTAAAAGCGTTCTTTGGTGGGTATCACAGATCAACATTTATCAACGTAGCTCATATTGGTGATCAGTTCTTCGATCATAAAGGACATGGAATCCATACGCGCAACTGGATTAGCTTCGGTCGCATACTATTACTTTGACTTCAAGGACGCCGGGAAGCAGGATCGTCGGGGACTTCTCACCTCTCTTCTCACCCAATTTTGTACTCGGTCTCATCGTGGATACGGCATTCTATCAAGCTTGTACGAAGCGCACGAGAATGGTTCGCGACAGCCCAGCGATCTGGACCTGATACAATGCCTCAAGAATGTACTCGCGCTCCCTGGTCATGGGAGAGTGTTTATCATAGTGGATGCCGTGGATGAAAGTCCCAACAGGCCTGGAATTCCATCCCCACGCGAAAAAGTTATGCAGCTCGTTAAAGAGCTTGTTGACCTACAACATCCCGACATACGTGTTTGTATCACAAGTCGACCCGAAACCGATATTCGAGCGGTTCTCGAGCCTTTGGCATCTCATGCCGTGTCCCTTCACGATGAGGGAGGTCAAAGGAGCGATATTACCGATTACATCAAGTCGGTGGTTGAGTCAGATACGAATATGCGGAAATGGAGGCCCGAGGACAGGCAACTGGTTATTGTTTCTCTGTCACAACAAGCTAGTGGCATGTAAGGCGTCATTATCAATATTCCATACCGTGTTGACTCACAATGCGATGCAGGTTCAGATGGGTTGTCTGTCAACTAGATGCACTGCGGCGTTGTTTCAAAGCAAGTATTCGGCGTGTCCTGAACGAGCTGCCGATGACTCTGGACGAAACATACGAGCGGATATTACTGGGGATCGATAGGGAGAAACGTGAACATACCATCCGCCTTTTCCAATGCCTGGCCTTCTCTCGTCGGCCGCTACGTGCCAAGGAGCTTGCAGAGGTTTTTGCAATTGATTTCGGCACAAGAACTCCCATTCTGAACACAAGTCTGCGCCCGGAAGATGCTGATGAAGCCGTTATGTCAGCCTGTTCCACATTAGTGACCACCATCGAGCTTGATGAATACGATAACGAGGAGGAGGAGGCTGTCTTCGATTTCGATTCTGACATCGACTCTGCCACATACGACGACCGCAAGTCCCGGCTTGTGCAATTTTCTCATTACTCCGTAAAGGAGTTCTTAACCTCGGAACGCCTCGCCAAGTTGGAAAAAGGGGATCTTTTCCAGTATTACATTTCTCCGGCGCCTGCCCACACAGTTCTTGCACAAACTTGCATCAGCACCTTACTCCAACCGGATCTTCATTTCCACGACATCAGAGCCTTTCCCCTTGCTAAATATGCGGCTCAAAACTGGTTCCATCATGGTCAGTGTGATGGTGTGGCGTCTCAGATACAGGACGGGATGGAGTGCCTCTTTGACCCAAACCGAGGACATTTTGCGACGTGGGTCTCGATACATGATCTAGACGACCCCGAGTCTTTGGGACCTCCAACGGGAGTTAATGCGTCTCCTCTTTATTATGCAGCCATTTGTGGTATTGGAAGCTTTGTCGAGCACCTTCTGCTCAAATGTCGACAAGATCCGGATTCAAGTCGTGGTCGTCAGGGCACCCCATTACACGTGGCAGCAGTCTTGGGACATACTTCGATTGCACGACTATTACTGGAAAACACGGCGGACGTGAACGCCCGGGACGTGAACAGGGCGACTCCACTTCATGAAGCCATAGAAAGTGAAAACCTCGAGATCGTGCGACTGCTGCTCAGCCATGATGCGGTTGTAAATGCACTCGACAACCAAGGGGACTCTCCATTGCACGAGGCTGTGCGATCCAGAAATCCTGGCACTGTGGAACTCCTACTTCAAAGCGGCGCGGATGTGAATACCCGGAACATTCACGACTCGACTCCATTTCGTGACGCTGTAGAGAGAAGAAATCTCGACATCGCGCAATTGCTCATCAACCATGGTGCAGATGTCAATATCGCTAACCACCAGGCTCTACTAAACAACGCATTACAGTGTCGAGAATTCGACGTCGTGAAACTCCTGGTTGAGGGTGGTGTGGATGTGAACATCCGGAACGAGGACAGCACTTCACTATTTCATGGAGCTGTGGGCAGCGCAAATCTCGACATCGTGCGATTGTTCATCCGCCATGGTGCAGATGTAAATGGCCTCGGCCGCCAGGGAGACTCTCCGCTTCACAAGGGGATTTGGAACTCCGACGTGGCGGAGCTTCTGGTCAACAACGGTGCAGACGTGAATATCCGGGACATTGACGACTTGACTCCACTTCACGTCGCTGCAAAGTATGGGATACTCAACACGGCGCGATTGCTCATCGACCACGGTGCAGATATAAATGCTCTCGATCGCCATTGAGAATCTCCGCTCCACAACGCATCGCGGTTTCGGACCTCCGACATGGGGAGATTTCTGGTCAAGAGCGGTGCAGACGTGAATATCCGGAACATTGACGACCTGACTCCACTTCATGTCGCTGCAAACTGCGAGAATATTGACATGGCGCAGTTGCTCATCGACCACGGTGCAGATGTAAATGCCCTCGACCGCCAGGGACACACTCTGCTGCACAAGGCATCACGATTTGGGAAATTCTACGTGGGGGAGTTTCTTGTCAAGAACGGTGCAGACATGAATATCTGGAATTTTCACGGCTTGACTCCACTTCATGTCGCTGCAGATTATGGGAATATTAATATGGCGCAATTGCTCGTCGACCACGGTGCAAATGTAAATGAACTCGACCGCCAGGGACACACTCTGCTGCACAAGGCATCACGATTTGGGAAATTCGATGTGGGGGAATTTCTGGTCGAGAGTGGTGTAGACATGAATATCTGGAACTCTCACGGCTTGACTCGACTTCTAGTCGCTGCAAAGGAAGGACCTCGTAGGATCACGCAATTGCTCATCGACCACGGTGCAGATGTGAATGCCCTCGACCCCCTGGGATGCTCTCCGCTCCACAAGGCATCGTGGGTTTGGAACTCCGACGTGGCGGAAATTCTGGTCAAGAGCGGTGCAGACGTGAATATCCGGAACATTGACGACTTGACTCCACTTCATGTCGCTGCAGACAATGGGAATCTTAACATGGCGCAATTGCTCATTGACCATGGTGCAGATGTGAATGCCCTCGACCTCCAGGGAGACACTCCGCTCCACAAGGCATCGCGGGTTTGGAACTGCGATGTGGCGGAATTTCTGGTCGAGAGTGGTGCAGACATGAATATCTGGAACTTTCACGGCTTGACTCCACTTCTTGTCGCTGCAAATGAAGGACATAGTAGGGTCACGCAATTGCTCATCGACCACGGTGCAGATGTAAATGCCCTCGACCCCCTGGGATACTCTCCGCTCCACAAGGCATTGTGGGTTTGGAACTCCGACGTGGCGGAAATTCTGGTCAAGAGCGGTGCAGACGTGAATATCCGGAACATTGACGACTTGACTCCACTTCATGTCGCTGCAGACAATGGGAAACCTAACATGGCGCAATTGCTCATCGACCACGGTGCAAATGTAAATGCCCTCGACCTCCATGGAGACTCTCCGCTCCACAAGGCATCGCGGGTTTGGAACTGCGATGTGGCGGAATTTCTGGTCGAGAACGGTGCAGACGTGAATATCCAAAACATTGACGACCTGACTCCACTTCATGTCGCTGCAGACTGTGGGAAACTTAACATGGTGCAATTGCTCATCGACCATGGTGCAGATGTAAATGCCCTCGACCGCCAGGGACACTCTCCGCTCCACAAAGCATCGTGGGTTTGGAACTCCGACGTGGCGGAATTTCTGGTCAAGAGCGGTGCAGACGTGAACATCTGGGACATTGACGACTTGACTCCACTTCATGTTGCTGCAGACTATGGGAAACCTAACATGGCGCAATTACTCATCGACCACGGTGCAGATGTAAATGCCCTCGACCGCCAGGGGGACTCTCCGCTGCACCTAGCAGTAGGATTCTATACGCTGCCGTTTGATACACAGCAACGAGAACGCTATCTGATAGCGCAATCGTTAATTCGACATGGTGCAAATGTGAATGCTCGAGGATCGCGCCACAAGACTCCGTTACACCTGTCCTCGTTGAAGGGATACCTCGACACGGCGCGATTGTTAATTGAGCACGGAGCAGATGTCAATGCACAAGATGATGGAGGTCGGACTCCATTCTCAATAGCATTGGAAAGTGGGCATCGCAAGCTCGCGCGAGTCCTGTCAAATGACCCTATTCCGGAGGGTGATCAGGATGATTTGTAATACTTGCTGCGAGTGAAACGTTTGTGGGTATGACTTATTACCTGACAAGCTTTTAACCGTGCCTCCGGCACGGGGTGCGAGTTTTTCTTTTTTTCTTTTTCTTTTACAATTGT
>QFEZ01000252.1:132444-176003 GCA_003316425.1 Russula lepida | reverse complement strand
CGCGCTCCTCGCGATTGTATCAGAAGAGGGGCATACTCCCGGAATCAAATTTTCATTTACTGTACACCGCCGCCCGCCAAGGATAAGGCTGTGCTCTTACAATTGTCTAAGCATTTACACATTTACAAGCCGGCAGTTCGGCTCAACGAGATAATTTATGTGCTCATGCAATGAATTCCAAATTCGTGTCCTAAAAACGCGTGAGCCGCGTGTTCTGACGACGAACTTGAAGGTACGTACCAAAGGGTGAGAGCTGGAAAGCTGTGGCTTCTGGCTATATTTCGCGCGCAAAATACCGCTAATGCCACGTCAGACATCGCGTGTGCGGGGATAAACGAAAACGCTTACCGAATAGTTATGAGAAGTTGCTGATAACTCTGACGAGGTTGTTGAGCTGAAATGTCGTATGAGTTAGCGCGTCCGCAAGCACTGTAGGAGGGAAGTGAAGTTCACTGAGAGCATTTATAAAGGCCTATTATAGAAACTCGTTAAGTCATGATAACACTGCACATATCTGACGCTTACATAGCTCATGGCTCCAGTAGCATTACCGGCTTCAACAGCGTCTGCACTTGTCTGCGAATCCTTGCAACCACTCCATGAAATCTGAAGGCGATTTGAGCTACAGTACCTGAAACATGGAAATAGACGCGTGCGTACGACGTCGGCCGGACTTGTCTTCGTCTGGAGGGAAATTTGTCGCGCGGATCTCCCGGTAGTCGCGGCCCTGACGAAACCGGTGACCGATTGCATGACACCACTCATATCGCCACGTGCGTAGGAAGACGCAGCAGTGAAGAGACCCTGACCGGCCTCTTTAACAAGATTCGGCTCTTTAATTTTACCTTCTGTGGAATACTGAGACCAAATAAGATTTTAATTATTACCGTGAGGCTTGAGCTAAGGTTAAAGTCGCATACCATAAATGGTAGATCTTCAAGACGATATCATCAGAGTGAGTTATTATGACCCAAAACAGGTGAACTCACCCAGTGCAGACCCCGAATGACACGACTATCAAATCAAATCAGTAAAGCTTCGAATGAAATGTGGGAGTCCGACTTACATCAAAGATTGCAGTCAGCCGGCAACCAGGAGGAAGAGGTTTGACCATAATGTCGTGCATTACCTGCACAAATATTAGCCAAAAAGATAAAGTAGCTGCACTCGGCCTACATCGTCAACTATCTCCCCTGCCTTCTTAAAATCTACAGGGTAGATGACTAGCAAAAGCGGTTGATGTGAACAAAAGGATCACATGAGGAGGTTGTGAAAAACCTTCGTCGAAACCATCTTCTTCGTCGCCGTTCAGATCCTTCGTCTGCCCTCCGTGCCCGGAATCTAGACAGGATTCTAAGCTCGTTGAATCAATTTCAAGCAACCAAACATACAATGGAAAAAGAGCGAGTCATTTGGTCGCGCGTCCATCACTAACCATTGCATTGCCCTCAACTGCCGAGAGAATGTAAGCAAGGGACACTATTTGGACGCAAACGCTTACAATATTGTCCTTGGTAGGTATCGAGCGCGGATCTTGTTGATCGTCGGTCAGTACCACAATATCACTACGATTGTAGCGGAATCTCTCTGAAACGTGACATCAGATAATGACGCTTAGTAGGAAACATGAAAAGGAGATTTACCGCAAAGGAACCTTTCGATATTGCGGGCGTCATTGATGCAACCCCTCAGCGCTTCTTGTTGTCTAATATAGTTGATTCCGATCTATTTTGGAATAAGGTGCCACGTTTCGCCCACGGAACTGGATAGACGACGTACACAGAGAGCCTTCTTCCTCCCTGTACATTGAGAGTACTGGAAAAAGGGCTGCTGCGATCCTTGAAGTTGAGGACCATAATTCTGTTGCCCGAACGGCGGACGAGGAGGGGGTCCAGCTAGTGACCGAGATGCACAGTAAATTCATCAGTCGGTAAGAGCATAAAGGAAGAACGTACGAGGAGGGCCGATGGGGGGGCCGGGATATCGAGAAGAGGGGCCCGATGGATATGTTCCCGATGGAATGGGTGGTGGGCCATGATGGTGTCCAGGAGGAGGCCCGGGAGGGGGAGGAGGCCCAGGAGGGGGGCCAGGAAAACTTTGGTGTGTAACTGAGATAGCGAACTCGGTTAACTCTATCAGAACGTACTTTGGGGGCTGTCCGCTGTAAGAGTACCCGGCCTCACCGAATGGACTGGCATATTACAAGAGGTCAGAGGACCTGAGAATAGAGATATAGATGTCGGTCTTACGGAGGGGGAAAGCTGAGGGACTAGTCAGAAACATCGAATTCTTTTGTGATCAAGATAGAGATTACCTTGGTGTGGGGTAGGGGTTCGACCCAGGAGGGGGGCCAGGAGGGGGGCCAGGAGGGGGGCGATTGGACTGATTCCAGGGATTCATGAGATCTCGAGAGGTATAGTTTGATCAGAACGGGTTCAAACCTATCTTGTTTTCGGCGCTGCATTAATTGCAACGAGGCTGTGCGTACAAACATGTCCATACAACTACTGCTACTTTTATCGACCCACCCGAGTATTCGGCTGTAACTGCTTAATCCGTCGGTGTCTCCTTTTCAGCTCTCTGAATAATCCACCTACGCGAGTTGGACCGTGCGAGACGTGAAGGAGGCAGCGATTCGGGGCCAGTCAGACTCCCAGGTCGCAACCGTTGATGTGTAATTCGATTATCCTCATCCTAATACAATCGTCCCCTTCATGACGTGCGTCACAAACTTGATACATTTTGTGGAAACAAGCTAGATGTTACCGAGCATAGGTAACTAAGGTAAGAAGTGGCCATGAACATCACGTAGGAGAAGTAGCGTACTGTACTTCTCGACACTTCAGCCGCGGCCTCAGTTCAGCGAACGCCACCCAGACTACTTCGGCCCTTCAAACTGATCCTTCACAGTCGTCGCTACCAGGTATTCGGCGACCTCTGGAGATACTTCGACATTCTTTAGAACGATGCAATATCCCAGGATTATGCCGGTGTCAATTCTGATGACACGATACTTGGTGAGTCCAGTTTTTTCGAGAAGCCTCCTCTCGAAATTCTGAAACGACAGAAAAGGTCTCCTCAGTGATCCCTTCCCTACCCAGGACCGCATCGACCCGTCTGGGGCAACTGCAATGTAGACAAAGTTAACTTGTATGATATGTCGCCTCTTGGGAGGTTGCCTAGGCACCTGTTAAATGTAACATGGGATCAATAGAAGCTCACAGTATGAGAGGTGTACTTACACATGTCGACATGCTTTGCAACTTAAGGTCCTTGCGGCAGAAATGGTAGGGACGAGTTCTCTTGATGGTGTTGAGTTAGCGGCACCTGGGCCATGGCCATTTATTTTAGGGTGCCGCTAGTCGTGGTCGAATCCTCCACAGCCATCATCGTCGAAGCTGTCGTCAAGCCTCGACGCCGAGCAAGCGACCGGATACTTGCCATCAGTATCCACCAGGCTTCAGAAGTCCCCACATGGTGCCTTATTGACATCTCGACCGAAGTAGAGGAGAGGCAAGAAGGGCCCACACATTCGGCGTCCCCGGTCGGTCCATGCGGGGGATACGCCAATGAAAAGTGGTGATGAGGACGAAGCACGATGGTGAGGTAAATAATTACCCACGTTACAGTTTATAATAGCTCGGACGATACGACCAGTGCAGACGTCTTCTTTCTGCACTCCGTGGGCCTGGTCGTGCCCCCACTCGTCACAGATTCACCATCCAGGTGGCCTGAGCGTCACATTGCCATCACACGAATCAATTCAAGGACAGCCTCTTATTACGCTACTTACGCTATTATATTCGACGCGTGTCGCCTGCGTGCCCCAACAGGTCATCAGGGGTGCCACCATCCGCCTACCTCGTGTCTGGGGCGAGGTCGGGTACAAAATCTGGGAGGCCATGTGTTTGCCTTTTGCTGGTCTATCCCGTATCACTTCTCTCTCATCCCTGCACACCTGCACACTTATCAGAGGTCTGTGCCCCATGCTCTCAACTTTTTCATAGACATGATAGAGGTCCCAACAGGTTTTACCAGTTCATTCTGATCGCCCAAACTTCCCTTCTCAATTCTACTTTTCCCATCTCCACCGTCACCCTGCCTCAAGGTAGACAGGTGGGGTTCTTAAAGTGAAAAAAAGAAAAAGAAAGCATCGGCGTTGCAGGATTAGCCAGGTCTTCGGACCTTCAATTCCCCGCTTTTCATCCGTACGCCCTTTGTGCGTAAAATACTGCGTGCCGCAGGTGTTCCTCTGCTGCTAACGGCCACCTCCATAATAATAATGCCCACCGGCAGTCGTAACATTTCTCAAGATTTCCTACATTCCTGGGAGGCTTTCGACCGAACGTTCGCAGCACAGCCAGCATCGCCCAGCTCAGGGGAAGACAGCGATTCACTCAATCTCCGCCAACAACCCCCTCGAAACCGACCGATGGCGCCCGAACCCTTTTCGACCCCCTATGGTTCCCATGCCTCAACAAGTTCGTCAGGCCCCATGACTCCCGGCGATTTGGAGCCACTGGACCACGTGTGGGGCGCGGTTCGCAGGGCCAAGGAACGCGAGATGGCAACCTCCCCTTCAAAGATTAAGTCCCTGGAGAGGGGCAGATCCCCTTCAATTCTGCCTTCCCAGTTCAGAGGCGTGCCTTTGCGGCCGTCTACGCCCCCGGCAGGGCGGCTGCCCTCTCCAGCACCTCCTTTGAGGAGACAGCGATCGATGTGAGTTCTCTACCTCCCATATGTGCGCGGACATATGATACGACCGCTTTTCGTGTAGTGTGGAGTTCAAGGAGTCCGCCGATGGCACTAGGGTGAGGGTTGCAGCGATCGATGTGCTCATGGAGACCGCATTTTAAACGCACAACAGGTTACCGCCAAGTTCGACATTCCCGGCGTCGACAAAGAGGATATGAATGTCACGTACCATCCTTTCCCCGCCCGGCTTGAAATCAGCTGGAAGACTATCAAGGTCGTGGAGAGAGACGACGAAGGGTGTATGACAGTCCGCGAAGAGAGATCTGTCTGTCGGACCATCCTACTACCGGAAGGGACAAGAGTGAGCTTTCTTTCAACGTTTCACATTTCGTTTCTCTCACAAAGAGGAATGTGTCCTTTCGCAGTTCGATGAGGTAGATGCCAAACTCCACCGTCGCCTTGAAGTAACATATCCAAAAGTACGCGCCCCGCGAGCCAAGCCGCGTACCCCCACACCACAGAGGCGCGGCGCACCACGATATGGTGGTTCAGAGGCACGAACTCTGGACGCATGGTGAGCGCTGATTGGGTCATCTGTGTTCGCATGAACAGGGCGTGGAGGTCTTACTGCCTTGTGTAACCTTATCGAGCGTTGAGCTTCTGGTCAAGCTTCCATAAAGTGACTGGCATGAAGATGTGTGTACACTAGCCTTCGATATCGAGTGTATCTATCTGTATGTAACAGATCGTGTTTAATATCACGAGCGACATGATAACGGAACGGAACTTTTGGGATGAACACCAAGTAGCGATTTTGTGACGGGATGTGTGAGTGAGTAAAGGTAAAGCTTACATACGTGGGGGTGATCGAAAGAATGGTCCATGGAAACATGAGAAACCCCAAATGGGCGCCATAGGAGCGCGCCTACAGAACACCTTCAAAATTGTTATTGACACCTCGAAGCGAATAAACCGGAACAGATGCAGGGTGTGGAGAAGCACAGTTTGGTGGAAAGGGGTGGGCCTCATTTCGCCTAAATGAAAGCAATCTCGGAAGCGGAAGTATACGTTCAAAGCGACCTGAACAAGCCTCATGGCAGTGCAGACTAGACGCAGAGACTGATTACGAAACGATAAACACCATGAGATCGGGGGTCAGCACCGACGGAGACGGCGAGCACAGGAAGGACCAAAGCTTGACAGGTAAAGGCGTGCCAGTGGATGGATTGAACAAAGGTATAGCATCTCTGTGGTGCGGCAACTGTAGTGTTGGAGCAAGGGGCTGGGCTTGTACCTTCACAACGCGACAGCCTCAGAAGCACAGTCGACACTATAAAGCTGTACAGATGGTGCGGTTATGTGGGCCTTATGCCGCACGACAACGCATCCAGCCGCACGAGCGGCAACGGAGCATACTGAAAGAGATTATGCGAGACCTGCGTTGATCTCCGTTTTCCACCGCCGTGATGCGTACGGAAAGCCCTTTTTCCAGAAGCCTGAACAGCAACAGTACTAGAGGCGCCCGCTTGTGCCCTATTCCACATGGCGGTTCCGTTCCGATTCCGACCCCAAGGTTTGCCGCTAGAAGTCGCTACAGCTGGACAGCCATCGGACAAGGTGCCCAGGACAGAATTATCAGCTTGGAATACTGCTTGTATTTCCGAGTCAGCACTGACAGAGGACGCCGTGGCATAGGGCGCGTGTTTCATTCCGCAGATCCGACCTTCCAAAGAGGGAGTCAGGTTTAGTGATGTGACGAATTGGAGCGGTCGGCGAGTGGATATATGCGCGGGGTTCTGATCCGGTATCACGGTGGGGCGAGAGGACGTCCCACTGGAGAAGATGTCGGCTTCAAATAACCGTTGAGCAAGCGACTTTGCAAATCGCTTTTTGCGCCGAAGATGCGGAATCTGGCGAAAAGGCCCAGGACGTTGGGACTGTATGCGAGCTAGGGAACAATAAGCAGAAATACGTTGGTCATTTCGGGTCTCCAGGCGACAACTTGGAGGGGTGAGGGGCGCCGGTGTGAGACTGCCACGACCTTGGCTGTGGTGGTATCCACCAAGTTTGACAGTGGCAACGCGCTTTCTGCGACCGTATTTTCTACCAGCTTTGCTCCGAGTCCCTGTCATGTCCTGTAAAAACTCATGAACAGTGACAGGTTCAGGTTGTCCTCCGTGGTCAGTGATCGACAGAGTCGGGTGAGAAGAAATCTGAGAGTGAGCTGGGCTGCGAGCGTCAGGGGAGCGCTCGATCGTCAAAACGCCTCCGGACGAAGGACAGGCGTCTTGGATGCCGTCATCACCGGGAGGTGGGAGATCAGTGAGACGAGCATCATCAGGTAAACTGAAGTCAAGAGTCGGAGGTGCCCTCAGGCTCGCGCATGGCTTGACCGTGACCGAACAAGGCTCAGGAAGTGGTAGGCGTTTGCGTCTTCGATTGATCTACGAGGTTCAAATATCAATCCTTTCGATGGCAACGATAAAAGGACTCACTATAATGTTCTCGCATTCTACGTGGGATACCGGACATGGAATTGCTGAAGCCATTGTCGACCGTGCACCGATGGTTACGAACGAAGCCCGTACTACACTGCACGGGCACTGGCAAGGTAGGGACTAACTCGTACTGACTCGGCGTCAGGGTTGCCAAGACACCGCGCAGCTGCCACGCGTACGGTGGATGTCAGGCCGTCACTGGATAAAAGGCACGCAGCCTTTCTGTCAACAAGCTCTCCAAAGGCTCATAGGATCGGTAATTCCCTACACAACTACATTATTTCTAGTTACCAGTATCATCAGTGGTACAACAAATTCAATCGCATAGACTGATATCGACTTCCGAGTCTGACTCTCTAATTTAGTCGTCTCCATATCTGATCTACTTGGTCAGTGCAGCACGTTCCGTTTTCAATTTCTTCAGTTCGGCGATTGCGGTCGCGGTCTCCTCATCTAGTTCCTTGGTTCGTGGCGTTCTAGCCTTAAGATCACGCACAAGATTACCTTGCTCCACCATCTTTGCATCCAATGCCAGTGCTTCTGGCGACGCGGGTCCATTTACCTTCACCTCTCCCGCTTGTTCCCCGGCGGGATTTTGCGCTGATTTCTTTGCTGCTGCCGCCGCCTTGCGTTTCAACACTTCACTCGCAGCAGGCGCCGCAGGGTTGTTGCCCGCAAACTTGGCGCGCCAGACATCTGCCATCTTCTCCTCGATCTTCTTGAATAGGTGGGCCGGGATG
Source organism: Russula lepida (assembly GCA_003316425.1). Lineage (NCBI taxonomy): Eukaryota > Fungi > Basidiomycota > Agaricomycetes > Russulales > Russulaceae > Russula > Russula lepida. The sequence goes on along the minus strand of QFEZ01000252.1, from coordinate 168,070 downwards.
CCGACTTGGTGCCCCGACAAGATATCGACCGAGAATGAAAGGGGCACCGAGCGAGCGGGTGCGTTGAGCTGCGACAAGATGGAAGTGGAGGTCGAGGGCATGAAGGGGTAGATAAGTGCAGAAAGCACATATATGAGGTTTACAGCGCGAGTGACGACTTGCGCGCATCGTGTCGGGTTCTCCGTCATGAGAGCTTTGTTAAGGCCAGAAGATTGTAAATAGAGATTGCCGCGTTGAGAGAGGAGCATGACAGTTTGAAGACCAAGTCGGAGCTTCACTGCGTCCATGGCGTCTGTGTAATCCTTCAGAAGCCTATTAACATCAACGACAAACTCGGAGTCGATCTCATCGTTAGGCGAAAGAGGTCCAGGGGTGTCGCCTTCAGGGATGATCCCTCCGTATTGGGACGAAACGAATTTGAGGGCTCGGTTGACAAAATTGCCGAAGCTGGGGCGGTCGTCAAAAATAAGAAATCTAGGCGATAAAAGGAACGCACTTATTCAACAGGACATTGTTGTTGGCCGCCACCTAACGCGTGTGATCATAAGTTGATAGCCCACCCTTCCCATGAGAGCAACTCACACAGTCATCCCAGGAGAACGTGGAATCCGCAGTTTCTGGACGAGTGGACAGCAAATAATACCTCCATACAGATGGAGGGATGCCGGCCTCCTTTGCAGCAGGGCCAAACACCCCACGATTATGACTCTTTGAGAACTTGCCGCTTTCGTAATTCAGATATTCTGAAGAACAGACAATCAGCCAGATTCATGGCGGTCAACTTTTGTGCCTACCGGTAGTAGAGAGATGATGGAGCGTAGTCCAGTCCCTTCCGTCGCCTATTTGCACTGATGGGAAGTAGATTGTGTGGAAATACACGTTGTCTTTGCCCATGAACTGATATAGATGGACGTTCTGAGGGTTGAGCCACCATCGCTTCCACTCGGACGTGAGATTTGCGGTAATGCTGATGTAGCCTATAGGTGCATCGAACTGCAAGTGATCAGGGAATGCAATATCAATCGAAATCGAGTAGGCCTACCCAAACATCTGTGAAGAGAATGGTTTGAAAACGGAAAGAAGACGATACAGGCTACTCACAGAAAACCTTTTCCTTCATATCTTGATCAGGGTCGTCATCGGGCACAGGAACGGGGACACCCCACTTAAGATCTCTGGTGACGGGGCTAGGACGAAGACCACCCTTAAGTCGCGCATCAATAAGCACACCGTCACTGTTGATTACAGCGTTCGGGGACCATTTCCCCTTTCTCCAGGACTCTTTGATCCAGTTTTCCGTACGCGGTTGGATTTTGTCAAGGCGCACATACATGTGAGAAGATACGCGGGTTACAACTTTGTGCGTCTTATCCTGGATGCAGCGAGGGTTGATAAGTTCCACAGCGTCGAGAGTCCGGCCACAAGTATCACATTGATCGCCACGCGCATCCTAAGAGCCGTTTAGTCGTGGGATTGAGGGACTAAGAGGAACAAGAAATTTACGTCAGAATTACAATGCGGGCATGTACCCTCCACAAAGCGGTCCGCAAGGAACCTGTTTTTCCTGTTAGCCACCACACTGTCAGGATGCATAGCAAAGTACTTCTGATCATCTTCGCAGTAAGTTTGTTCTTTTTCTTGTCGCACAAGGTTGCCATCCTTCTTGAGATTCAAGTAGATCTCTTGGCTGATTCTATTTTTCCCATCAGAAAAGTTAACGAAGCTGCAGACCCTAGCATACTCTGTGTGTATGGGCGTAGATGTGCGTCCGAAGTAGTCAAATCTATAACAGTTCAGAAGTCTTTCGGAAAGTATGGGAAGGGCGCATACCCAATCTCAAACCACTCGTAGGTCTCGCGATGGAGCTTGTAGTATTTGTCGCAAAGTTGCCTCGGGGTAATACCTTCTTTCAAAGCTCGGGTTTCTGTGGCCGTTCCGTATTCATCTGTTCCGCATATGTACAGTACTCTTCGGTTTCGGGTACCTGAACAGTGTCTCGTGGTTTGATCTCAAACAAAAAAGAAGGTGATCTCTTACGAGAATATCTGATAGAGTTGTTCAGGGAGAGGTAAGGACAGACATCGCGATAGGGCTCACCGACTGTATACATCAGCACTGAGGATGCTTCCAATGATATTGCCTTCCAACATCACAGTCAGAGGAAGGCACTCGAAATATTTCTTCACATACCGAGATGCGGAACATTGTTACAATATGGAAGAGCGGATGTGATAAGAATGTTTTGTTCTCCGTCCTTCGGCAGTCTGGAAAAGGTGTTCTTCGAACAGAAAGGCAAGACGGAAAGCCGGCAAACTTACACCAATTGGCCAGGATCTGGCACAGAGCGCATCAAGCCTTCAGCATCCCGGATTCTCTGAGACATGGTGAGGTAGGAGGTGAAAGACTACGGTGGAGTTCGGATATTGGATGGGTTCGAGTGACTCAACAGGGCGAGATGATCTGGTCGCTTGATCTAATCTACATCCCGGTTTGGATTTCCAAATCTGGCGCCTGTTCGTAGCAAACCACCACCCATATCATGTCCCGACATTTTCTCAGTGCCATACTTTCATGGTTTCGGTATGTGGTAGTGCACAGTGGTGCGTCCCAGCCTCACATTCTTCATAGGAGAAGCTCTTCGGGGTCTGTTTCAAGTCCAGAGTTCACGGTAGGCACAGACACATTCTCCCCGAGTGTCTTATGAACTGTCTGCTAGCCTCGTGCCGTTGTTCTCGGCTTACTCATTGGCTGCCTACTCTGCTTTACGAACCTGTACTTCGGGTTGCAAACCGGATGGATTAGCATGTAAGGAATCACATCAACGTTAAACCCCCTTTACCGATTTGCGCTTTATATAGGATGTCTCTTCAATCAGCCATTATCGGGTTTTTGGTATCCAAGCTTCTGGCCAAACAGATTACCCCTCAAGAAAACGTAGTCGTTCAAACGACAGCAGTTGCGACCGGAACTGTTTGTCATTTACCTAGGGCTACAAACAATATGAAATCATCAACTTTTCTTCGTCTAGATGCCGCTGGCAGCGGGGTTCGTCGGCATTATCCCTGCACTGAACTTGCTCGACGAGGAGAAAGACGGATCTCCTCCTGTCTCCTTGACTTGGATGTCTGCAATTGGTTGGTCCTGTGCTATCGCCTATTTTGGGTGAGTCTTTTTCTTTAAATCTTCCAACGCATTGAATTATTGAATTGATCATCGTTCAGCGTCTTCATGTCCCCTCCTATTAGAAAGAAAGTGGTACGTGGGACTCGAAGACATTTCGTAACCGGTGGACGATCTTAAAATGGACAGATTGTCGAAGAGGAACTCGCGTTCCCATCTGGAACTGCGACTGCACAAGTAATATCGGTACTTCATGGGACGCCTTCCACATGTTCTGGATTACGGCAACGACATGGATACAGCCCTATTGGCCAACACGAACAGGACGAAGAAATATCACCTGACAATGCGGGTGATAGCGAAGATATTGGATCACAGACCAGCGAATTAAGCCCAAGTCATGCCTGGTTCTTCCTCTTATGGAGCTTCCTCGTATCAAGCGTGCTCACTGTATTTACACCCAATTCGTTACGTTATACTGAAGTTCAAACTTCCATCTAGTTGATGGCCTACTTCTTTCCTGTAATATTTGCTCTCCCTTTGTTCGGGGGTTACCTAGCTCGACATTGGCTCTGGACATTTACTCCAAGCTTGTCATACGTCGGACAAGGTATGCATCCTTGATTTCTCTTCTGTGTGGTGCCAAAGTTTACTTATACAGGTATCATCATGGGATTCCCGACAACTCTGAGCATGAACCTTGTGTGTGGGTTTATCTGATGCGTGTTCAAACTGCTGATGTTTCAGTAGGGTATGGTAGTCGGATGGGGATTCTTGTCACCCCTCTCCAAGTACTATAACTGGGCTCCAGGGCCGGTTGGTGACATGACCACTGGTGCTCGAGGGTGGATTTTATGGACTTCTCTGGCAATAATGTCCTCCGACAGTTTGGTCGCCTTGATACCCACTGCCTGGGAATATGTCAGCAAGCTTGTCGTGCATGTTGACGACGTTTCAGAACACAATTCAGAACTCGAATCGGATGACAGACTTGTACCAACCCGATGGGTACTTTGGGGTATCGCCTGTAGCACGATTGCTGGGATCCTCCTGGTTTGGCTCATTTTTGGAAACGAGGGCATCAAGCCTTGGGCAACGTTACTTTCTTTCGGATTGGGGGCGCTACTGAGTATCCTGGGGTAAGTGACATGTCGCCCTTTCTACTGTATGAGCGCGCTCTCATCTCTGGGAGGGTTCGTGCACTTGGAGAAACAGATATTAACCCTGTCAGCGGACTGGGCAAAGTGAGTCAACTGCTTTTTGCTCTCATCCAGCCGGGAAACGTGGTTGCCAATATCATTGCTGGTGGTGTGGCCGAAGCCGGCGCACAACAGTATGTCTGCAGAGTTTCCCTACGTGTATCTGCTCTGAGAAAATTCCGCCACAGGGCAGGGGATCTCATGCAAGATCTAAAGACAGGTCACCTCATGCAAGCGTCTCCGCGGGCACAATTTTACGGACAACTCATTGGATCGACACTCTCTATCCCAGTCACAGTGACCGCTTTCATTCTATACAACAATGCTTATCCGATCCCAGGCCCCACGTTTCCCGTACCAATGGCCTACGTTTGGCTCAGCCTTGCCAGGTTGCTTCGTGAGCCCAAAGTTTAATAAGCCCTTTCCACCTTGTTAACAGGCCTTACAGGTGACGGTAGTCTTCCAGAGAAAAGCGCAATCTTCATGCTCTCCTCCGCAATTGTGTTCGCCTTGATCTCCGCATCCAAGACGCGTGCCTCGAGAAATGGATCATGGTACGCCAAATGGATTCCTTCAGGAGTGGCTTTCGCTATCGGATTCCTCAATACACCGTCCTTTTCGCTTGCTCGCCTCGTCGGAGGTCTAATTGAGTACATCTACAATACCAGACGCACTTCACGAGGCAAAGACGGCGATATACGGCTTATTGTAGTTGCCAGTGGCCTTGTGTTGGGTGAGGGTGTGATGAGCATTTTTTGCTTGCTTCTACGGACGTACGGCGTCGGCGTGGTGAGTTGCTGGGGGTGTGACTCTGGGATGTGTAGAGGGTGTCCGTCTTGATCAGGTACAAGATGACCACAGCCACAGATAGAGATACTGCATATACGTACATACATCATCCTCGGGCGGCGCATCCACGTCACCACGCGTTGTCAACGTGGCCGCAGTAGCCCAGCCTATGCTTTATACGACACCCTGAGATTTGGGTCTAGAGCTCCACCAATTTCACCTTTTGTTCTTTATAACTTTCGAATAATTCGGTGCTTCGTCAGTCAACTTCTTCTGCTATGTCAGACTCTCGTGTCAGGCTCGCAGACATCCCGGCTTTGACGTTGTACAACGACGAACCTACTCTCTCTCGACGAAACCAACCTATTCCTCAGCTCGTTTGCAAAGGCAAGCCTTGCAATTTGTTCCAACCCGATGCAATCCGGTGTGTCAACCTCGGCGGAGACGGCACGAACGTGGATTGGAAGGTATGTGTTCATAGCATCACCTCATCGTCGCTCTGATCTGCCCTCATTTGCGATATTCAAAGTGTGAAACGGACCTCCCTGAGTCTTTGCGACTGGGTCGTGTTCAAGTGTCCTGCGAGGGGTGGTCGGGTCCAGGAGACTCTTACGTCCTAAAAGGTAAGCGAAAACAGCAAGTGCTAGCCTTTTTGTCTTCATTTACGACATCCAATTCCAGGGTCGTGCTCATTGGAATACCGCCTTCAGGAGGTACCGAACGTGTTGAATTCCTCGACCTCTCACCTCAAATCCTCAGTCTCGTTAGCTACTCGTAAGCTTTTGTATATTGATGTGCCTGCCAACTCAACAACGCTGATAATGTGGAAGCGGACATCCTATTCTTATGTTTATTCCTCGGGGTCTTCGCCTATATCCTTTACAAGTTCCTCCTCCCATGCTTCGAGAACGGCCGTACGGCGTCACCACGACCTTCCCGCCCCCCGCCCGGCTCAGGCTCAGGCTGGTTTTCCGGGAGCTTTTACGACCATTACCGTCGCCCACCACCACCTTACTCAAAATACCCAGATAACAGCACGGGGACCGGATCGACGTCACAGGTGCGGGACGATCAAGGTCGTTACGGCTTTTGGAGCGGAGCAGCACTTGGTGGTCTGGGAACTTACCTCTTAACTCGTCAGCGCAATTCAGGGCCAGAGCCAAGGCGATATGATTGGGAAAACGACCGTTTCCGTGACTTTTCTCCACGTCACGATCCAGACCACCAAGCGCCAAGAGCGAGCGGCGCGTTCTCACAACAGCAGTCGTGGAGTAATGGCAGAGCAGGTCCCTCGAACCTTGGGTCCATGAGGAGAAGCACGGGATTTGGCGGCTCGAATGTCCGATGATGCGTTGGACGGATGCTAGCGGCAGACATGGCCGGGATGTTGGTATGTGTGCTAGGTTGCTCTCCTTAGCCTGATCGTTCACTCTTGTCGTTCTGACCTAGCGATTCATTAACCAGTGTGTAGGCTATTATGGAAGTCCATTGATCGACGACACGCGACTGGTTGCATTGTATAAAGATATTTACTCGCTGCTGTTTCTCCTCTTGTGCTTTACATCCACGCGACATGCATGTACAGGGCATGTACAGGTGGACGATTTGCTAATCTGCATATATCTTACCCAAGCCGCCTTCCTCAACTTCTCTCGATTGAATGGTCTGGACCTTGTTGCTGGCCACTATAGCTATGAGGACCTCTTTGTAAAGGGCGTTCTCTTATTGTATACTAATGAATTCCCAAGGCTTCTTTTTATTTATTTCTCCAACGAATATCTCTCATCGCAAACCGGGAAATCCATGAATACCTGGGCGACAACCCGTTCGTACCGTTGAAGGTGGTCGATTCGATAACGGAGATGACTTACATCCGCTCGTATGAGATTTGCTGGTTCCGTCGAGAACTTCGAGAGAGAAGTTACACCCTTTTACACGATGCTAGATGAGGTTCAGCGAACGCGAACGGAGGCAAGGTCTAGAAACTGGCCATCCTGCAAGATAGAGTTACGACAACGAATTGACACCCCGTGTATCGCCGATGGGCACGAGAATGGGCACGCGCTCGTCCCCATCTGAAATAGCATCACCTTCACTGAAAGCCCTCGAGCTGCACCAGCAAACACGTCCGATCTCACTCTCTAAACTCCGTTAGACGCTGGCGCTCAGGTCTCATACCGTACGCCCGCTTTAGGTGCCACAACTCAACGCGGGCATGCACATCAAGAAGCGGCCTTTTTGCCAGTCAGTACACACACGCTCCACTCACGCCGTCTTTCCACACCTCAGACATGCGACGAGAACGTGTGTCGTGTCTCACTGAAACAACAACAATACAGACTCAGACATTTCGATCGAAATTTTTCAAAAACTTGTCAGAATTTCTCTTTCGACCTTTGACCTCCCTACTCCCTCGCCTTGCCTCTTCCATGTTCCATTCTCACCCCCTGTCATGCTAGCCGGCAGCGGTAGTAGTGCTTGCATTATATTGCAAGAAAATTTCGGCCAGATGGTCGGTATTTACATTCTGTTACATATTCACATGTTAAAGGACCGGCCCCACTGGTGTGGTGCCATGGCCAGGCAGTGAGTTGTGGGTGATCCAGCTGTCAGCACGACGAACGACTTGAACGTCCGGCGATAATACGGAAAAGTTACACATGCCCTGCGAAGGTTGAGGGGCCGGGGAGAGAAACGCAGGGGGATCTCAGGCAACGGCAAACTTTCATCGCCTGGCTATAACATCACGAGGAAGCAAGTGGTACTGGGAGCAATGCACAGAAGTTTAAGTTAACACCTTTTTCATCGTTTTCGATGAAAACTTCCCGAAATGAAGCCAGTGTTTGATAGTCGTTCCATGTCCGACACGTCGCGAACAGAGTTCCTAGGGTACCACTGTGAAAGGCATGTAGTCCTACAGCTTCGAATGCGACATCAAAGTAGGTCGTACTTGAAACTGCCCAACTCGACATCCCAGAGTATGGGTCGGGGTATACACGAGGTAGTTTGAGAGTGATTATTACAGTAAGCAGGCGTCCGCGGGGGGGATCAAGGCACCATTACAGAAGGGATGCGACTGGATGCGACTGGGGTGCAAACGATACGATATAGACCACGGATGGTAGGGCGATTTTACTCGTGAGATCCCGAAGTCTCCCAATAGTCTGGTCTCAAAGATAATGAAGGCATTCGATCGTGTGATTGGTATCGTCAAGATGCTTACACTTCATGGAGCGTCGGAGGAGCGCGTTCGCAAGGAAAAAAGAGAACGTCGAAGGTAAACGGAAGGTTGATCGCTTCAGTGAGCAGGAAGATACATTGATCGAAGTCTTCAATTTATTCTGATACCCTATATCGCCGGGACCGCTTTAGAGCCAAAATCAAGTTTAGGGTAGTCACGACGTTTATGACTAGATCGAGGTTGTTGCGCGAAAAGGGTAGCCTGAAGAGAAGAGATACCATCATCCATGCTCTGCTGCAGGGAAAAAAAAGAAAGCTAAAAATATCAGCGAGAAACGAATTGTGATTATGTCAACTTCCAACGACGCATATGATTGGCTAGTTCCAATCTTCTAAAGTGAATAAATGAATGTGATATTATACAACGATGTATCGAATGCTTTGTAGCTGGGTTTAAACCAACCGGGGATTGATAGAATGCATAGCGTGTGTGAAGTGATACCATAGCAGAGATGATCGACGTTTGATAATAAATAAATCTAGCATCCGATCCATCCGAGTCCCACTCACTCCAAATAATGAGATAGGAATCTAGACGGCTTCATCGTCTAGACCAACGCGGGAGGACGATGCAACACTACCACTAGCCTTTACGCTGAGATTATTGAGAGGAGTATTTGCGAGTGGGGGTTTGCGCAGACGGTCTCCGATATGCTTGACCGTCCGCGAACGCCCACGCTCCCGCTCGAGTATCAGAACAGGACGGTGACGACGCGGCGCAATAACGGGTGCCTTACCCTTCCGGACGTGCGGAGTCTCGGTACGTATAAAGAACGTGGTACCAAAGGCCACGAGCACAAGTGCAGCTGCAAGCGCGAAAACCGCTTCGGGAAAACGTGCGACTGTAGTCGAATAGACTATACCAAACATGAGGGGCTACACAATTAAAAAAACACGGCATTGAGTATGTGTCAGAATGGGTTGGAGAGTTGGGGGGGAGGGGGAAAGACGGGCTTACGCCGAGGATATGTCCAAGGGCGGTGAGCATGCTTAGGCCCCCGAAGAGAGCGCCAATCTCTGGGCTGCCCTGTCGCGAGCGCTGGAGGATGCAGATTGCGAGGCTCTGCAGCGCAGGGGTGCTACCAGCAGCGAGGGCGGAAATGCTAGTGGCCCCAGCAAAAATGAGAGGTGAGGAAGAGACGTGCAATGCGACTAGGGAGTGTGACAAAATGTCAAGGAAGACGGAACTCCGCACGACACCGAGATCGAATGTGATAGAACGCGCGAGGTGCACACGTGCAAGATTTGAAGGCAATTGAGAAAGAGAGGTGGAAGGAACCCCGGAAGATGGTTTGAACGTGGATATAAGGACTGGTGACGAAAATCAACTCAAGATAGAGTGGATAAGTTGGCAGTACACACATGGCATAAGTAGAAGGGTGTGGAGCGCTCGCACAGTGCCAACAAAACTGATATAGTAACCCAACTGAGCCCAGATCAGTGAATTTTATTTGCAGATTGCCGGGGTATACGCACATGTTCTGCATCCCAGCCAAAGACGTGTTCTGCGTACAAGTATTTCATTTGGAAGACACCCTGGAAATCATCTTTAGCCTCTGGCCTGAATAGCATAACGAACGCTCAATCACGCACACTTGCAAGAAAAAGTAGAAATACGGCTGTAGCAAGCCACGGCATACTCCAATCTTCCTGCATACGACCATTCACCATGCGTCTCTGAGGCGCGAAAACGGCGAGCGGAGCGAAAGGTCGCTTCTTGAGACCGGACTCATTTTGCACGACAGGGACAGGCGCGCTAGTCTTCTGCGCTACCCGCTGCCTTGCCTTGTTCAATGACTCGGGAATGACAAGTAGTGTCAGGATTAGGTTTATAGTGCTGAACAGGATGGAAACCCAGAACGCTGCGGTCACAGGATGCATTTTATGATAATGACTACCAAAGGACTGGATTTGGGGCAGCGGGTGCCGAATGACGAACGCGCCGAGAGTCGGACCGAGCGAAAAGCCGACATAAGACACGCCCAAGAACCGCGAAAATATGTCTGCGCGTGAGCCGTCAGATGTGCAGTCGGATATGTACGCCGAGATTGCAGCTTGAAGGGTTGCCTGACCGCCGAGGATGCCTTCCACTATAGATGCGAATAGGAGGAATTTATAACCATGACGCGAAAGGTGTGAGGATGTGGAAGATGCGAACGCGAATGCGACATCACTGTGAATGGAGGTGAGACGGCATGGAAGGAAACAGCATGAAGAAAGGTGTATACGTGGAGAGAAGGCCGAGGGTGGAGGCCGCGAGGACCTTGGTCCGGCCGTGCTTCTGGCCGTAATGTCCCCACCAGGTAGTGCTGCATACACTAAGTATACCCATTATTGTGGCCATAGTGGTCTGCAGACTCGCGGCACCTGACTGTACTGCTGGATCTGAGAGGCAGTCTTGGGACGGGAATTGCCACGGGACCTCGCCACCGTTGTATCCTTGCGAATGGGAGAAATGCAGGAAATATACCGGACTTGGAGCCGGTGAAATGTGTTCCGGGACAAAGGTCAGTGGTAGGGAATGGTTGGAAGAAAGGATATTGCCAGAGGGTCCGTAGTTTTGGCGTCGGTAAAGTGCATCACAAGAGAGTTGTGTGTAAACCTGCACACGAGGTGCAAGAGTCATACCGCGCTGGAAACGAAACATCAGGCGGGGCAACGACAAAATGGCGGGGTCGTTTCTGTACCACAAGGGAAGCAATCACCGTGATCGGAACAATCCTGGTAAAATCAACGAATGTTAGCGAGACACAAGTGAAAACCAGTTGCAGGCGAGTCACCATAATGGTCTAGGACGGTAGAATGGCTTCTTAGCAGGGCCATCTGCGGGAAGAAGAGGATCTGTTTCCGAGGGCTGCCCATGCTGATCCATAGTAGACACACGGCGGGCTTATAAGAGAGTGTGTTGAAAAAATCGCCCAGGGGGGAGAGGGGTGAGTTGACGAGAGCCAGATTTATAGATTGTTAGAAAAGGGGGAGTGAAGACAACGTGGGTGAGGGTAGGCAAGTTTGTGGGGAGTCGCGGCCACAAGACGGGGAAAGGCGATTCGCGCCCTGCTTAGGTAATAAGAGTGAGATCGAATCGAATCGAGTGTCCGAGGCCGCGAGAGCATGTTTGTCTCTCTTGTTGCTCACAACTCGTCCGACGACCCATCATTTATCCCTTAATCATGGACTTGCGTCCTCCCAGTCCATCAATCCAGCCGAACTCTCATCACAATGCTGTTGCTGGTCCCTCTTCAGTTCCTCTAAATCCTCCTTTTTTCCTCCTCCCACCAGGTCTGTCATTTCCCATTAACATTAACTAGCTCTCCATCTCTCCTCCCTCCACTAGCCTCTCCCCCTCCTCCCCCCCTTCTCGGGAGCACACAAGACCTCATCTCCAGGTTTCATCTCTTAACCGCCTACGACAAGTTTGTCCGGCCATTCATCTCTCAAGAGCACGATCCCCAGGCCAGCCACCTACCGACAACGCCCGCCGTTGCGCCCTCCTCCGACAAGGGAAAGGGCAAAGAACGCGACCCAGGCACACCCACCATCGCATCTGCTGCAACCCCTGGCACACATCATGATCTGGACGACGATGAAGGGAGGGACGGGAAGAAAAAGAAAAACACCTATAGACACCTCATTAGAGGCATACCAGGTGCGTGGATCCACTCTTATTTTTTTCGCGGGCCTCCGTATTTCACCTCACTCACCCATTCTGGTCAGGCAAACACTCCATAAAGAAGGATGATTTCTTAACAAATATCGTCCAAGTCCCTCCAAAGCAGCACATACCAATAGCACCATTCGATTCCCGTACTCATACTGAGGCGTTTGCCGTTTCATTAGAGGGTCTCAAGGGCGTACGTTCGGACTTTCTTGACTCCGCATCGACCAAAGTCGACTCGTTCTAAAAATTGCTTCAGTGGAATATACATGCCCTCGTCCCGGAGTCTATACAGGCACGCGAAGACCGGAAGAAACGGGTGTGTGTCGGGGTTGTCGATCATCTCCGACCAGTCTAGTTGATATGCCTCTTTCCACCTCTTACAGAAAGAACTCAAAAAGTTGGCAAAGGCCCAGGGCTCAGTTGTTCCACCTTCGGTCGACACCCCCTTGCCCTCAACGCCTGCAACTGCACCGACCCCGACGCAGCCACCTGCGCAGCCACCGCGCACAAACACCCCCGTGCCAGTTTCCCGTGGCGTAAAACGCGAATTTGAGGATAATGCCCTCGTACAGCCCAACGCGCAGGGTCCAGGCCCGGGATCCGTCGCAATCAGTAGCAGTGATGGCGTATCGCCAACATTGGGCCAGGTGCAAAGACCAGGCACCGCTAAAGCGGGCGTCCCTGGCGCACGGCCACGGCCAGTCAAAAAGCAGCGCGTAGTGAGTTCCCTTTTTTTGTACCCCAAACCGCGCAGAGTTTGGGGAGAGGTCACCCGGCTGGCTCACGTCTGTCCATGCGTGATCCTTTCCTGTTGCAATGGCTGGCGTCATCTCACCCCCTTTTGGTGGCTGCATCGGTAGTCTAGACCTTGTGTTGCTGACCTCTGTTCGCCTGTCTCCACCAGGACATGCAAGGCCAAGCGAGAGACATGCATCCTCTTCCGCCAATACAGCAGCCTACTCCGCAAGGTGTATAATGTTGTCTGGGGCGACTTTCTGTCCATTCTTGAAATGCTATATTACAATTCGCCACTTGGTTTGCCGCTTGGCATTTGACCTTTGGCAGGTCGCTACAAACGCAATCGCACAGCCCAAGCCTAAAGGTATATGATTATGGCGCTTCCTCGTTCGGATGACAGCCCGCGTGCCTTCCATTTGATTGAGGACCGGTTGAATTCCGTCGTTTGTGCCTCTGCCGATATCCGTACGCACCCTCGAACGCACGACCATATGCTTCCATCCTTCACTCCCATGGCTTCCGAGCTTACTGCCGAATATGCCTGTAACATGTAATTGACCACACCCTCCCGCACCACCCCCCTCCTCCATTCATTCCATCTCCCAACGTCGTAAACACCACCCATTCATACTCGTATGCACTACTAGGTATGGTACCAGTACTTAGTGCATATCCTACCCCCAATCAATTTGCAGCAATTCTCATGCTCGTACCTTGTGGTGGGATACCTGGCCATCTATTTCTACGTTGAGACTTCCCCAGTTGTCCGATTTTCGGAATCCGGGGTACCCTTTGGATTATGTATGTCCCGTGCGGGCGCTCGATAGATACGTTAGCAGACCAGTGCGTATACGTTCGAACAGCTGGTGGCGCAGCCAATACATGTCAATCAGGTCTCAAGTCCCTGCAGTATCACCAATCGTTCACACTGGTCCCGCGCGCAAGCAGGTGTATATACTGTATGTCACAGCATCGCACACGTGTGCTGCCTTGCCTCCCTGAATCACACGTTCTTTTTTTTGATGAATATTGACTTGGGAGCGGACGAACTTAAATATGAACTGGTTCGAATCGCGATAGATGCGCAATGCGAAAAGCCAAAAATGCAAATGAATGCACGGTGAATATACACGACCGTGAGATGGTAGGCACGGTGCACAACGGAAATGGGATGGCCTGGGCTACTCAATTAGGATATCATCAATATGGCTGTATTATTCATACAATCTGTTGGTAACGGAACATCTGCTCGGCCGACGAAGTATTATCATCAGCTCGGTCACCTGTTTATTGACCTGGGCGGCTAAGCTTTTGGATAGTTAGCCGAATGTATTTATTACGTTTCTACGTTTTGATGTCACGGTGAATGCGGAGGCTCGCGGTTGGAAAACCTGTCTTGGGCATCTTGCGCAGGACTCCTTTATTTCCTGTCATCTACGCCGATACCCCGGAGTAACGAAGCGAGGGTACACGTGGTCAAAAAGGAGCGATCCGACGATATGCAAGAAGAAAGAGTCAAAGGCAGGGCAAAAGGAGGGAACCACGTACGTCATGGTCCTTTGGTGCGCGAACTATCTCGCGATAGACACGCAGCTGATCCTTGGGACGATTTTCTCAATGCATGGGCGGAATTTTCACAGTCTAAAGAAGGTGGCCAGGGAACGCAGTACAACCACAACCACAACCAACAACAAAAGCAATATAATCACTCATCATCCTAATGCAGGCCAGAAGCGCAGCGCAATGGAGAGCGTGACGAATGGCCCCACGGAAGACGGCCACAGTAGACACGCAGTCAAGCGACATAAGGGCGAGAGGCCGCCGCCACCGTCATGGCCAGGCTCAAACTCCGAACCAAACCCGGAATCGGGTGTAGCGCGTCGCCATCCAGATTTTTGGCTTTTCGATGGCTCTGTTATCATCCAGGTCGACAAGACTAAATTTAGACTGCACGAGTCGACGCTCCAGAGGTATTCGGAATACTTTGCTGCTGCGTTCCGGGAGAAAAGGGGAGGCCACAAGCGCGGTGGACGTGCATACATCGAGCTCGAAGTCGAAGTCGATGAGCGGGGCCCGAACAGTTATCACCTCCCTGTCTACCACGTCACGGAGACGACGGCGGATGATTTTGCGGCGCCATTGACTGTGATCGAAGGAATGTGAGTAATGTATCATTGTCTTTCTCATCTGCGGCGCCACGTCGGTTGGAACCCGCGAGCGATCGCTTATTGTACTTTTTGCGTGTCTGATCGGCATGCTAGAAAATACGCAGATAAGGCACCATCGATGCCTGTTCTGGCTGGCATTCTGCGCCCCGCGCGTGCTCTTTCCTTTGATGTGCAATATAGATGGGCAAAGCGGATCTTGGAGCATATGTGGCCGGCAACGTTGGACTCCATCACGTACGACACAACTATCCCATATGCGGCCGCCGCGCTTGCGCTTTCGCTTGCACGTACTTACGGTCTACGCGGCGTGCAAAAACGCGCAAGTTACGAGTTACTGCGAATGCCGATGTTCGGGCAGAAGGTCGTCGCGACTACGGCAGCGCCTGTGGAGGCGGAGAAAGACTCGCGCGCGGATACGGGTTTGGATGAGCTGTCTCGCGCGGACCTGTTAAGGTTGCTGCACGCGCGAGAGTGGTTTGGCCGTGTATGGTCAGAGATCGCTTTGGAGGGGCCGACGAATTTTATTTGCCCACGCGGCACGCAGACACAGATTAGGCCCAAACGGGGTAACAGTAGCACCAGCAGCGGTAACAATGATGGTCGCCGCTACTGTGCGTCTGTGAATGTGGATCGCATGCATGCCCAGTGGGCGACGCTTTTGCACACGACAGGATCTGCCAAGGGAGTGGTCGATCCGTTGATGGGTCTGCAAGAATTGATGGAGATCCCGTGGATGGAGGGAGAAGGGTTCTGCAAGGAGTGCGTGGCTGCTGGGGCGAACGCGTGGGATAAGCTTAGGAGGAAGCTGTGGGACAATTTGGATGTGTGGTTGCAGTTGTCCGCCGATGAGAATACTTGATTGACAGCAGAGGTGTGTAAATCAGCGTGCACTCACGACACCTTCCTAATCGTCCATTTTCAGCTCCTTCAGATGCGTCATGACCAGCACAAATCGACAAAGGTATAGAGAGCATGCATGCAGCAGTACATTTTGGAGTGCATTGCAGTGAGTGTTGAAATCGAGCTCGCGCGGCTCGTTTCTCGCTCGTTTTTAGTACAGTACCCCAGTTTTTAGTAGCACATTAATGATTTCTTACATTCACCATACTGACATACATACATTCCAACGAGGCCCTTGAGGGGGGACACGATGTTGTAGATACATATTCTTCACCTTGCGCCCCGCGCCCGTTGACCTTTGATTAAACCATCAAATTTGGCTGTGTTTAGCTCCCTTTGTTTGGAAATGCTTTGTTTGGCACCTGGCACAGGCCTCATTATTACCACCTTGCCCTTGCCGAGACCGTAACTGCTTGTCCTATGCACCTAACCTATAATCTGTTCGCATTCCCACTCTTTTCCCACCTGTCTTCCTCTTACCCCTCTCCTCTCGATCTTTTGAACACCGCAGGCCGCTTTAATTCACCACAAATAATCCTCACCTCGTCTTGGAGACCGCCACCTTTCAACATTTTAGAACCACCTACATAATTCCGAAATACCAAGCCCTCCATGTCAACACTAGATGTTTCACTACCGGAGACAGAAGGGAGCGTGCATGGCTTTGTTCAAGCATTCGCCATGATCATTCTCTCCGAGATTGGTGACAAGACCTTTCTTATCGCAGCCATTCTGGCCATGCGACACCCACGCATCGTCGTCTTCGCGGGTGCATTCGGATCGCTCGTAGTCATGTCTATTCTCTCCGCCGCGATGGGCCACATCCTCCCAACATTGATACCCAAACGCTGGACGCAACTAGCGGCGGGCGTACTCTTTATCATTTTTGGCGCCAAATTGTTCTTAGAAGGCAAGGACATGCCCAGCGGGAACGAGAAGGTCCTCGAGGAGATGCGCGAAGCGGAGGAGGAGATTAATGAAGATGTTGCTGAGCATGAGGGTACTGGGCGGATGACGGCCAATGGCGACGTGATTCCACTCGAAGAAATTGAAGCGGGTGGTCCTGTTAGGGATCGTGGCGATGCGCGAGAGAGCCCAAAACCTCCTTCGGCCCTGAAGGGTATTCTCGAGGGCACACGGAACTTATGCAGTTTCCTACTTGGACCTGTATTTGTTCAAGTATTCGTGCTCACATTCTTAGGAGAGTGGGGCGACCGAAGTCAAATAGCTACAATCATGCTAGCCGCTGCTCATGTGAGTGTATCCGCGTTAACCATCTTGCTAATTAAAACTGGGCCGCTGACTCGCTCAAGAATGTATACATTGTGGCACTCGGTACTATCATTGGACACACGGCCTGCACTGCTATTGCCGTCATCGCCGGCCGCTACGTTTCCACCAAAATTTCGGCAAAGCATGGTATGAATTAATTCCCTCCGCTTCGTCCGGTATAGCTTAACCCCTCTTCCCCTCCGCAGTCACGCTGGGTGGAGCAGCTTTGTTTCTGTGCTTTGGCGTCGTCTACCTCTATGAGGCGGGCCAAGCAGCCGATATCGACCCCCAGGATCATATTCCCAGGGGCTAGAATGTTATATCTCTTTACTGAATACACATCTCGTCCTACGCATTACGCACATGACCGGAATCTTGGGCTGATCTTGGGCTACTCGAATTCATTACATTCTGGAGACGTCCGGAAACAAATTGGACCAACACAATGGAATGTAATGATGTTGTCGATGACGACGTGACGACGTGCGAGTGGCGTCGCGCAAGTTCCGCCAGTTGAATATAAAATAGATGCACGCAGCGACCTGTCATTTTTCTCATCCCATTCATCATGGCCAACTACGACGCAAACTACAATCCCAGTGCAGACCCTACCTTTGATGACGCCCCCTTCACTGGGGAAGAGAATGCTGAAGACCACGCTACAGATGTTATTGACGCAGACACTGCCGCCAAGACTGCCGCTCTGGAGGATCGTGATGCTGAGCGAACACAGTCGCATGAGCAACCTTTGAAATGTATGCAACCTTCCCGCTACATTCAGATAGGGATAACTAACGAAGGGTTGTTTCAGTTGAGGTCGACTCCTTGCTAAGTGACGTCCGCAAAGACGAACGAGATGTCAGCGGGGGTACCAGAGGACGGGAGGTGGACGCATATAAGCAGGAACGTGAGCTTGATCATGCTATGGAGCTTGTTGAAGGCGCGTGAGAAGAGGGTCTGCCAGTAGTTATTTGTAACAGTAATTCCTAAAATCTTATCTCGTCGGCAAATGCCGTACAGTATTACGCCCCAAGTCACCTAAATGGCCCGAGTGGTTCTTCCCACATTGTCACGACGCAATACCCACGTTCTTCACGCTTGAAAGTTGAGACGTGCAGAGCATGGCAAGTATGCAATCTAGCCAGGCTGTAGCCGAACGCGTAGACATCCACAAGTCCTGCCGGGCTCTTGAGGCCATCGTTAATCTCCTGGACGACTATAGTGAGGCCGCCCGCGCCATTGTGACTCTGCACGAGAAGCTTGCCAAAGCGTTGAAGGACGCCGTCACCGTGAAACCTACAGGAGAGATTCCTGGTGTGTCGTCATGTCATTCGTAACCCTTCCGTAAACGAAACGTAAGTCAGGTAATGCATTTAATGCGAGCGCCAGCGTCTTCGAGGTACTTAGCGACGTCGATGTCAAGTTTTCCAAGTTTGTGGATAAGGAATGCGATGTTATCAACGGAGAAGTGAAGAAATGGTTCAAGAAACTCGCGGTATGTCGCAGCGCGTTATTCCGAGTCCGGGCTTGTGTGGCGCTGATGTATTCTCTCTTGTAGAAAGAAGAGAAGGCCCACGATGATAGGATAGCAAATGCGAACGCGAAAATCAAGCAGGCAGGTTAGTATGTGCTGTGTGGAACTGTTGCGTGCGCCTTGACGTTAGCCTCAGGCCAGTTGTACGAGAAGAAAGCGAAGAGAAATGCCCTTGACGCATCTGAAGAACACAACCGTTATATAAATCTACTGAATACCCTCGGTCCTGAGATATCACAAGCCAAGTAGTGAGTCCCAGGTCTTCTTTCTCCTACTTTTGGTTACTCAGACCGTCAAAGTGATCACGCATTCACCATGAGCCAGAAGAACTCCGCAGTCACATTTCAAGTCGCAGCAACTCTGTCTAGAGTTGCTGAAGCGGAATGGCTGCGCACTGCAGAAGGCCTTCGGCGGTTCTCTCCACTTATTGGGCAACTCGGCGAATGGAAGGCGTTTTGTGAAGGTGGATGGACTGGTCCTGTTCCCGGGGACTTGCCGGATGTGAATCAGAAGCCAGATCCTCCTCGGGATGTACAGGACGTCGAACCTGACCCCAGGGAGTTAGGTTGGTCTTCGGGCACTCTTTCTAGAGGTCATCTTTGCTGAATTTTGTGGACTTCTAGGCTCATCTCCCACCGCGACGCAGCCCCCAGCAACTCTGGTTCCTTCAACGACCCTGAATCTAAAGCCACCTTCAGCCGCATATGATGATGGCAGCGTTCGCTCGATCGTATCTCTTGGATTCTTTCCTGAGCCTCCAACCCACTTCCCGATACCCCCTCTCACGACAAGCTTCTCGTCAAATTCGGCCACTAATACCCCAACACCTCAACCCCAAACTCAATACAACTCTTCTGGCTTACAAAGTGATGGCCCATCGCAATCTCGAACGTCGTCAGACCTGTCCGGGACTAATTCCGGCCCAACCATAGCGTTACCTAGAGTCACGGAATCTCCACTGGAGGAAAGCGCGACCCCAGCTTTGACAAATGGATCAACGGAGGCATCACAATCCCAGGTCATGACACCATCCACTGCGCCAGCCACAGATGGAAACAATGGGATCTCTGCGGCCACAGAGCACCCAGGGCCGAATTCTGATGTGCCTGGAGAGGCCAAGATTGCGCCATCTCCCCCAGCGTCCAATATCGAACCCGGCTTGCGCCATGCTTCTTCGTCACCTCTTCCTGTTTCTGTGACTCAGCAGCATCAGCAGGCAGACCCGTCTCCTGCCATCGACTCCCGCACTAGTTCTTCCACTGGGGCCAGCAGCTCATTCAGGAGAGGGGATTATCTCGATAATAGGGAGTCTGGCGTCGATAGCTCTACAGATGCTGCGCAGTTGAGAGCGAAGACCCTGGACTCCGTGCATCGGCGTGTTGAGGCAAGCGATACCTCAAAAGGGAATGGAGGCGTAGTTGCTGCGATCCGTGACAAATATACCCGTGCTGTAAGTGGTTATTTTTTCTGTCCGAGCTATCACTTAGATTCTAGTTAGACTGGCCCAGTGTCACCACCGCCTCGAGATCTTCCTCGTATACCACTCAGTGTCGCTACTATCGCGACAAGGTATCAGTCTGAGAATAGCAGTGACTCGGCATCCTCTCCTAGGTGGCAAACTAAGTCGCCCACAAATGATCTACCCCTTCGTTCTCGTGATCCAGGGTCGAGTTCACCTCATCCGCAGCAGGCGCAGCAGTTCCCATCAGTCAACTCAGTTCGCATCGATATGCCTACTGACGAACTGGCGCTCAGACGTCAGCGCATCGAAGAGCTCGAAGACCTTGAACGACGCGAACGAGCTTTGGAATTGAGAGCCCGCGAGCGCGAAGCAATCCAGCGTGAGCGTGATGAGATGCTGCGCAGCCGAGTGTTTGACGGTTACGCGAGCGATTCCTTACAAAATCACACCCTGCCCCCACAGAGGCCGCAATCACTGTTGCAGCCGAATCGGGTCCACGCCATCTCACTCGCGTCGGGCCGTTCACACAGCACCACAAGCCTTCTGCCGCCTGGCACGTCAACCCTTGCGACCACTTCCGCGCAGCGGGTTATCAATGACGTACATCTCCCGGATTGTCAATGTCCCGCATGTACTGTTGCTAGTTACGCGGAGAAACCGCTTTCCACGCGTCTACGCCCACAAGAGCGGGAGAAGTCGAAAGGCGGATGGATGCGACGACTTAGCATGCCAGTCGTGAGCAACGCTTTCTCCTCCGAGGCTAAGAAGGCTGGGGCCATCGGTGGGAAGGGTGTTAGCGCCAGGGCTATAGCTTCACTCGGGGGCGAAGCAAATCGGAGTGTTGTAAGCCTAGGTAGACGATAATTCGGCGGCGTGTGCCATGTTCAACCTTTTGTTTCGTTAACCACGCTCTTAGTTCTCAGGCCTAACGGTCTATCATGCATATATCATGACTGGTTTCTGTGTTCTGTAAATCTTTTTATCCTTTTATTTACTCGCTTCGCGAATGTTAACTTACCTGACCCCGTAACTAATCTGATCTGTGATAGCGGAACTTGAAGATTTTAGGTCGGCGCTTCGGCGAAAGGCGGGATATATATATATACCTGGCTGTCGCATCATGCTCCTTTGGCGGCCGAGTGTGATATAGCGTGCGAATATCGCTGCTGCTTCACCTCCCCTCCCCACCTCAGCCTGGGCAACCTCCAGGGCAACAAACAGAGTTGGCAACCACTTGAGCTGCCACCAAAGAGTCGGCAGCCACATGAGCTGCCGCCAAAGAGTTGGCAGCCGGTTGAGGCGCCACCGTTGAGCCCAGAGTAGGATGCCTTCAACCTGTCGGTGACTCTTTCTACAAAGAGTGTAGGTGTCTACTCGCTCTGATATCCCATACTCTTCTCATATCTCTACGTAGCGCGGAGAGGTTGAATATGGCTGTATGCAAAATCAATTACCCCAGGCCATCTCGTCTATGGTACCAGTTCCGATAGGAACCACCGGTAGACTTTCCCTGTGATGCCGTGAGGCACCCCTCCATGCATTCGGGTCACAAGCCTTCTACGACTCCATCCGAACTTTTGATTGACGCATCACGAGGTGTAATACGTTATTTTGCGGTATGGTATGATCATGTCGAACGACGTGACCCCACCATATCGTCTTGGAGCGGGGACCCGCTCTCACCCTCATCCTCATTGAGGGTGATATTTTCAAATCAATTACCCCAGGTCATCCCCCACATTCGACACCCCTTCTGACAATCAAGCCGGCGGTCGACATATGTGGAAAATACTCCATACATATCTACTCTACTATCCAGATCACCCACCTACGGACGCTGTCGGCGAGTGGCCGCGGTGTATGGTATATTCGTAGGTATAGCTGGGACACTTCCGAACTCGCCACCATCCCCATCGTATTACAGATTTATTGTGCGCAGATGGTTTTCGTTTTACGGGATTCACGGCGGTATTCGCGACGGAGCCTAAGTGTGTGCGGTGAATTTCCGCCTCTGACGGCAAGAACCCCCTTGGTCAAATCAATTACTCCAGGTCCTCCTCCTTTAGCGTCTTGTTGTTTAGCTTGCTTTAATGACTTGTTCGCTAGTACGCGTAGTCTTTTCAATATATGATTTACGCAGAACGTGTGTTTTAAAGAACTCGAACTTGAGTGTCTGGGCATAATGCTGTGGACGCTGGGATGATGAGCATTTGTGGGCGTTTCAGTTCCAACACTAGATATATCGATAGGTGTACCGCCCATCGTTTGTGAGGCCTTGCACCGTAGGTCATCTATCATATGATCATGCATCATGGTGTCAGAGTTGGCCGGCCTGAGGGCACTCCTTTACAGCCCATTTCCACGTCCTTCGTCCACTCCACACGCCGCGGTTCTCACTGGCACATGCCCGTCGTTCAACGAAACTTCCATGAGCAATCTGGACTCCCGCAACTGCCCACATCACGGGGGCACATTTGCCATAGTACTCGCGCCTCTCATAAATTGTCCGTCATGCGGTGCGGAGGTATGATTTTCCCGGCAGGCCAGATATTCGAGTCGAGTTATTACTAAACTAATAAGACGCTCACATCTCACGAATGGAAATGGGTGTGTCCCCGGGTATACCTTTATGCACGTTTCGCACATGTGCATCACTGATTCACTGTTCATTTCTGTGACTGGACTGGCGTGCGTGTAATTTCGGTGCTGCGTGCGTGTGCGTGCCAGTGCACAAGCCTGAGGGCACGCCATTTCTGCCATGGTAGTACCACGGCTTCAGCTTCAGCGCAATGGGAAAAAATAATAATGGGAAAATCCAATCCCTGGCGGCGGCCAGTGACTCTGTCATTTGGATTTGACACAGACCCGGACGGATGGTCCACAGATCGATTTTTTATTTTATTTTTATCGATGGAACCGATTGACCCGATGGGTTTATTAGGGTTCCATATTTTTGAAATGAAGAACTGTCAAAAGCCTTTTTTTTTTCTGATGGCCCAGCCCACTGAGCCCAGGCTGCTGCGGGCGCTGCGGCTCCACTCCTCACTCTTCCGATGTGAGAAGGTTTCTGTTGGAAGCCGCCGACGGCGTCTTAGGCAGAACGGACGTAGCCGGTCATCGAATCCGTGTGGTCGAATAAAATTTTTTGAGGGTGTGTGTAGGCTCCACTACGTAGTACTGGCAAACCTCGCTGATGGTCACACATTGCAGCGAGGCGTGGTACCCTAATAATAGGGCTATTCAAGTGCTCTCGGATCATTGGGTGGGGTAACCGAGGAAACCATCCTTTCCATTATGACCGCTTTAGTAGAACATCTTCCTCTGTATGCGCGTGCGTCATTGCCGTCGAGCGCCGTACGAGTGAGAGGAGCACGGAAGTACACATTGTTTTAGAAATACATATTCTATTTGTCGTACGCTCAACCACCGGACTTCCAGTATGCAATATCACCATCGACCACTAAGCAACATTGGTTAACCGTCACACGGACAGTAACTAGAAGAGAGATCACCCACTTTCATACGGCTTGCCTTGCTGCCTAAGTTTACCGGCAGCCTTAACAGCCGCTTCGCTTCCGTTTTCATGCAAATCCGCATAGGTCATGATTTCGCCGCAGATGAACTTGTTCTCGAAATCAGTGTGGATGACGCCAGCCGCCTGCGGTGCCCTCGTTCCCTTTCGGATAGTCCAGGCACGAACTTCGTCAGGTCCACAAGTGAAATACCGAATTAACTGTCGTAGGTACAAGTTACGGTTATATCAGTAGAATAGGCGTCACAAAAGACAAGCAAACTTACGTCTAGTGAGGTATATCCGGCTTGTGTGATTTTGCCCAATGCGCTGGCTGCGCCGACGTTCTTTTCCTCTTCGGCTTTCTCTTCAGCGGACAAAGATGCCAGGCGCTCCTCTAGTGCAACAGAGAAAGGTATGAGTGGGTCACCAGGGTTGTTTGCATCGACCCAAGCTTTGATTCGGGGTAACCTGGGTCTCGTTGGAAATAACCCTTTACGCAAATGGCTATCGATGCAGACTTACCATTTATTTTTCTTGCGAACATAATCCTTCTCAGAAAGGTTGACAAGATATGTAACAGGTTTGGCTGTGAGAAGAGAAAGTCCATTTACGACGTCGATCTACGTGCCATGGTGACATTAGTATCTCGGTCATTTGAGAAGAGTAAACGACTTGAGGAGAGCTCAGAAAGAAGAATATCTCATAGGCATGTTGGGGCGTTACTCCCGCCTCAACGAGCTGGGTTGATTCGAGCAACATGCTCTTTGTCATCACAAGCAACAAATGAACGAGAAAGGGAGATGTTGCGGAAGAAAGTCCAGAAACTTACCTCTTTGTTGGTCCAATCACCTTTCCGAACATCCTTCCTGTCTTCGTTCAGACACTTGAGTACTTTCTCGACGGTGGCCTGAAAGCGTTGTGATCTCATCAGCGGTCTACCGTCATAGTGGGGCACATACTATTTCCTCTTTCCTGGCTTTATCCGCAAGTGAGTTGCTGCCGAGACTCCGACCACTTTTTTTTAGACCTTCTAATTGCTTCTGTACCCATTCGATGTCTTTGAGACGGAGCTCGGTTTGAATGATTTCCATGTCGCGAATGGGGTCGACGTCTCCCTCCACGTGGATGACCTCCGCGTCGTCGAAAGCGCGGACGACCTGAAATATGCCATCGACAGCACGTACATGAGAAAGGAATGCGTTTCCAAGCCCAGCACCTGTCGAAGCGCCCTAAATTCAATAAGTTGATTTGTCCTGGGAGATAAGTTATGAGATTGCATACAGCAGTGAGCCCAGCAATATCTATGCATGTCAGGTGGGCAGGGACGCGAGAAGCGGGCTTGTAAAGCTCGCATAACCAATCGAAACGCGTGTCTGGGACCGGTACGCGAGCTTCCTAGTGGATAGATTTCAGTGGTGGGATGGGTGATGGACGAAGAGACTTGCCTCAGGATCAATGGTCGCGTAGGGAAAGTTGGCAGATTTTCCGAGATCTAAAAAACTCTAGTCGATACTGGGACTTGTCGTACAGTGCTGTGGAATGAATAAAGATTATGTTTACCTGTCTGCGACAGGACATTGAAGAATGATGATTTGCCAACGTTAGGCAGACCTAGAAGGAGTGAACAGAGAGCGAAAAGTTATAAGAAGGAACGCACCGACGATACCAATCTTGAGGTTATTGCTGGGGCGACCAAGAAGGGGTTTCTTCTCTGGAGGAGGAGCCTTTTTTGGCGGCATCCTCTTTTTAACGGGAGCAAGGAGAGCAAAAGAGAGGGAAAAGGCTCGGGAGGTAGAAGACCAAGGAGTGAGCAAAGCTGATCGATGGCACAGTGACATTTCCTAAAATGAGAGCGAGTAACGTGCATCCGCAGAGCTCCGCACAGCTGCCACCTTCTTTCCTCTCAGCGACGTACTACGTCTGCTCCCAATAATGTTCTTCAGTGTCCTCGCTTTTATCCTTTCCCTCACAACTATCGTATTATCTCAACAGACTATTACCGCCGTTAATGGGTATGTTTCCTTCTTCCCACCCTCTCCTTTGTCGCTAATCCTCATCTAGGGCAGGCAACACGGTAATCGAGCAGGTTAACACCAATGCCTTTGGCCAGAGTGTAACACAAGTAGTGTGAGCACTTTCATCCCTTTTCTTCTCCGTCTTACGCTGCTTGGACCCCAGACAAACCTTAGGAGGGGCAGCCGCGACCACTGCTTCCCAGGCCACTCAGAACCCCTCTACTGCCGCAACGACCGCAGCAACAACAGCCCCGACTACTACTGCAGCCACCACTCAAGCCCAGGTCACAGGACCGGTTGGCCAGCCAGGTACGACACCAGTAACCCCAGGCGGGCCGACACCATACACATACACGACTACGGACGCGAACGGTAATCCCGTGATCGCCACTGCCACCTTCACACCCTCCTTCCCCGCAACGACACCGTATACACCAACGGGTAGTGGTACCGTCCTTGGATACAGTCAATGGCTCAGCGTCATTGGGAATCATACTAGCGGCCTCAACGCACCTATTGCCTCCCAGGTGTCTAATCCTGGATCGCGCGCGGGCGTTGAGTTTAGCCTATTATTAGGTGCCGTGTCGACAACCATTATGGGCCTCTTATGCGGTCCGCTTGCTGTATCACTGTAGGCATATCTTCCACGGACTTAATTAGTTAATTACAAAATGTATTTATGTACACCGGTCCGGGTTTGCCGGTCCGCTTACATGAGACAAATGCCACCTTCGTTTGAATGCTCTCAGTTACTCGTTTAGCTCATGGCCAGTCTGCACAGTACTAATGCACCACCGACACTGGCCGTCATTATTGTCGTAGACTCTAGCATCACCCTCGCTTCTGAGTGGTCCCACATCCTTCGTGACTACTTCCCTCAACTCTTCAGACGCCTTGCCGGAGACAGCCCCTCCTCCCTCGAGGTAGCGCTTCTTCTCTTCTCTTATCTCGCTTTTGCGTCCATTCTCAAAACTTCCATCCTTTCAGCACCTTCGCCTAGGATTTGTCACCTACGGACCTCAGGACCGTGATGGATCTCCTATTTTCGTTAATCGTTTCTTCACTCATGGCGCGCTCGGTGAGCTGAAGAATGACCCGTCCAACCTTGCGATAGGTCACACGGTCACCGGAGGCTCCCTAGGGATGGCTGCACTTGAGGGCTATGCAGCTGCAATAGAGGTACGTGTATTTCGCTCCATTCGCACATACTGTGTCCTGAATAATGTCAGATGTTTGATGTCCTCAAGGGCGGCGTCAATCAGAAGCCTCTGCGGCCCCTAAATCTGAACGAGTCTCGCGATAAGCATAAAGAGGAGTTTTCATGTCACTTATGGCACATCGCAGCCGGGCAACCTGATGACGCCAAGCATCCGTTTTGGAATTCCTCAACTACCCTTGACACCCTCACATGGACAACAGTTCCTGCCGAATTAAAGAAGGTCAGTTCACTGCCATATGTCCTGCGAACCTTAC
Organism: Russula lepida; assembly: GCA_003316425.1. Classification (NCBI taxonomy): domain Eukaryota; kingdom Fungi; phylum Basidiomycota; class Agaricomycetes; order Russulales; family Russulaceae; genus Russula; species Russula lepida. The sequence continues at coordinate 140,988 of QFEZ01000252.1, read as the reverse complement.
AGATCTTTCTTTCCTTTTTACAGCGCAGTATTAACTGTTCAATGCTACTTGTCTGCCCTTCTACCAAGTTCTCGGGGCTGTTTTCTGCCGTGCGTCACTTCTTGTCAACGTCACATCACCTCCCCCTCACCTTTCAGCATCCAATAGATTGCGGATACCGGTTTGCAACCATGGTTTCCTACCCGCTCACATCACACCGTTCTACTATCGGGCTTTGCGCCATCACCTAAACCCAAAGGTACTGCCTCGATGCGTCATTCTCGCTTTATAAGGCCGTTCACTGTCATTGCTCAGCTACAGTTCCATCCACAATCCCTGCTAAGCGTCCTGCTGAAACCCCCGCTGGGCAGCGCTCACCGGGCCCGAAAATTGCAAAGCCTCCTTCACAGACGGCCTCACCCGCACTGGCAGCTGCAAAAAGACCAGTTCCCCAATCCAGTCCCTTGGTCCCTCCTGCTACCGCCCTTGCGCCACCATCCTCCTCTCTTTCCTCCCCGTCTCTCCTCTCCTCCCCACCAAAACCTCCCCCCCGCGAGCAGCCGGGGCCGGGTGTCATTGATCTCACGCACTCCACACCAGAGCTCGTGCCTGCAGCGGTGCAGAATCGTGCCCAACCCTCCAGACCAAACCCGGCGCCTCCTGTATCGCCTAATCCGGCACAAGCACCGCCTATTCAACCTCCGACCCAAAGCCAAGCACCCAACACTCCACAGTCCCAGTTACAGCCACCAATGCAGCCTCAACCGCAGACCCCATCTCAAAATCCATCCCTGACTGTGAGGCAATTTGCAAGTGCCGATGTAGGAGATATGCAGTCTAAACTCCAGCAAGTGGAGATGCGTATCAGGGAGACGCAAAAAAGGCAAGAGGATGCGGTAAATGCTGGGGATATTGAGGAAGCGAACAAGCAAAAAATCATACTCAACCAACAAATTGCAGCTTATAAGAAGGGACGTGAGTACGTGGAGAAAGTTGAGTATGCAAAGAGACTGGTGACAGCACCGCCACAACCTCCTGACCCCGGCACAAGTCAGCACCCGACGCCCGCGGTATTTGTAGCCTCACAGGCCACACCTCCTATGACCTCACATTCCACGCCGCGATTCGCAACGCCGCGGAAACCAGGGATCCCCGTAAACCAGAATCCGATCTTAGGAATGAATCCATCTCCATCAAATATTAACCCCAACTCGGGGGTAAGCGCAGGCCCTGGCCCAGCTGCGAATGGGAATGCAGCACTGTTACAGGCATTCAATCCTACTGTGACGCAAACCCCACCACAGGTTGGCTTAACTGGGGTATCTGCGCCTGATGCACATGTGCCTGGTGCGATGTCTCAGCATGGGCATGCCCATACCAATAGCTTCGGAACGCAGCCACCGCAAATGCCTCCCAGTGCTGTCGCAGCGCAGATGAGGCAGTTTGCGGAGCAACGCGTTCCCGCACAGGGCAATCAGGGACTCGTCATCAGTGGGAACGGCTCAGGAACGAACGCGGGCGCAGGTCCCCCAACTGCGGGCGGGGTTGGCGAGCGGGTTAACCGACAGTGGTCAGGAACACTTACCTGGCAGGGGACGGACACCACGCGGAATGAGAGGAAGGAGGTACGCACGCAGGTCACGGCGACCGCAACAAAAGGCGACCCGTGCGCATTGTTTCCTACGAAATTTTTATTAATTGAAGACTTATAATCACGCACCTATCTAGATTGGCATCAACGTGGCCAAAAGTCTTATCACTTGCGCCTGGTGGGGCCGCAGTGTCGATGGATGAGTTTCACGAGTGGATGAGGAAGACCGAACCTTTGGTAATGCAAATTCAGCCTACTCCTGGGGCAGATGAGCACGGCTATGGGCAGCTGGTGAAGTTGCTCAGGGAGAAGACCTGCGTAAGTCACAATGTACCTGCGAAAAGTCGTCCTCTAACGCTTTTGACAGTATGCTGTTGCGAATTGGGAGATTCCAGGAAAAGGCCAGCCATCGGCGAACCTTCTCATCGTGCCATTCTCGCAGGGCCTCCTTGGTGCAGCATTCCCGACCACTGGAATACCCGAGATCCCGAAACCTCGAGGGCAGTTGGATCCCGCGTGGCGCCAGGCAATCCTCAATAGCCTACCACCTCAGATACGGAACCTACCTGAGCCTAAACTCAGCCAAGCGATGCAGTTCTACATGCGCCGTTTCAAGCTCATGCAGGGAGGAGGGGGTGTTTCATTACCTAATGCTGCTGTCCTATCTCAGCAGCAGCAACAGCAACAGCAACAGCAACAGCAACAACAACAACAACAGCAGCAGCAGCAGCAACGGCAGCAACCTCCACCTCCGCAGCAACAACAGCAGTCAACAGACCACTTCCTTCAAAATCCTCGGGTTGGTATACCGTCTGCTGGTTCCATGTTCGGGAATATGGGGCCCAAGCAAGGGGAACTCAATCCGTTTGTGCCTGGAAGCCAGGCGAATGCGATCGCAAGCGGGTTGTTGGCCCAGCCATCGCCGTTGCAGCAACTCCAACAGCAGCGACAGCATCAACAACAACAGGCTCACACTCAACAACAGCAACATCAAGCACAACAGAATCAGCAGCGTGCTATGATGGAAATGCATCGTGCGCTGAGTGGTGGGCTTGGCGCCGGCGTTGGTGGAGGTCTTGGCGGCGGGCTCATGAACACGAGTGGTGGCGCGAACAGCGCAGTCGGTTTGTCCGGTGCCTTGGGCCCTCTAGGAATGGGTGGGAACACGGGGTCCGCGGCTGCGGGGATTGCGGGGGCGAACAACCCCCTCGGGGTAAGTGGGTTTCGCAACGACGGTGGCGGCGGCGGCGGCGCACTCGGTATGGGTGTAGGCCTGCCCGTGAGCGGTGCTAGCTTTGGTGGACTGAGCTCTGGGACGGGCATAGACGGTGCCGCGGTGCCGGTGGGTAGTGGGGGTGCTGGGGGTGCTGGTGCGTCTGGTGGGGTTGGAATGGCCGGGATGCAATATGGCGCTGCTGGCAGCGTGACGCCGGACATGTACCAATCGTTCTTGCAACGCAGTGGGGAAGGCGGCCAGGGCCAATGAACGATCTCCATGTGTCTTTGCTATTTGCTGACCACGTTAACTTATTATTCTCGCATTTGTAACAATAGATATTTATTGGAGGAAGGAGGCTTGGCAAAGTAAATGTAGAAATAACAATGACGCAAAGTGGGTCCGCGGTGGGTACAAAACCGGTACTGTGGGTCACGGGGAAAATCCCGCTCACAGGAAGCGTCCTCGCCGGTTCTTGTCTTTCAAGTTGCGCAGCGGTGTTTTTTCAATGCACCGGGGGGGGGGCGTATGCATAAATGCGATCCTAACGCACCTCACTCAAGGCGAACATATCCGTATCCCCGACAATCGGTCGCGATAAGGCGCGCACATTCAAGCTTATCGTGTAAGGAAATGGTAACTAGCACACGGGAGATCGAAGAATTTTGATCCCGCGTCAGCCCCGGTCTATTTATCAGGTATAGCAACGATCGTCGCATCCATTCAGTTGGTGCGGTACGGTACCGTGACCCCCGGCTGTGGATGCCCGCGTCGCTCATTCAGTTGTAGTTGTATCAGCTATGAATGCTTCTCGGGCGAGCGTTTCGAAGACTCGAGGCGGGCGTGTCCGAGTCGGTCCTAGTTACTGTGCCATGGGAAGTCCTACTGTATGGATCATCTGATGATGATATGACTCAGGCTGGTGGCGGTGGCGGCTCAAACTGGCACTGAATGAATGCTCTCTGGCACTGGGCACCAGCGCTCATCTGCAGCGTGACGTGACTGTATGGCTCTCTTAGGTTTTTTTCATCCTAACCCTTATCAATTCGCGGACGATCTCCAAACTTAAGAAGACCTGGTTTTCTTTCGGGCGGTTTCTTGGGCGCTATCGCGCTTTTATCGAATATATCGTGGACCTCGGGATGGTGGGTGTGACCAAGATTTGTCAAGGTTTATCGCATGCCACTTCTCAATTCGTTTATCAAAGTTGCAGGGCACCACTCCATACACGTTGACAAGTATATGGCCATGGCGCAAGCCTTGCGCCATGTTTCACCCAAGTGCCGAGAACACGATGCCCTAACTCTATACGGAAACCATTTGTTTCCCGATACTAATATGGAGTGCCAAAGCACATCGCTCCTGCTACATCGGGTTAGTTGGCACCTTAGACCCTTTCGATACCAACTTGAAGGTATAAAGGCGACATGGCACTTTGAAGCCCTGAACATCTGTACCTTTCGTGCCCAGTACTGCCATGACCAGCACCTCGTCTTTCCCGTTTCCGGTCTCACGCAAACCAGTCGTCATCGTCCTTGTTGACCCCACCCTTGGCCGTCAGTCTGAGTGGCACGACTATGTCTCCTCTTACATCAATCCCCTGGTCCAATGCCTCAACGAAGGGAATTACTCGCAACCGGTAAGTTTGCGGCCACTTCCAACTCAACCATTACATCCTCACACTGATCGTGATTGCGCTAGCCCGCCCTGTATAACCATGTTTCTCTCCCCTTGATTGACCCCGTCTACTTTGTTGGCGGGCACGATGAAGAGGGCATGATAATCGAAGATACTCCGGATATTGACGATCTCCGCGGTTACATGTCTGTAATCAAGGTATTTGGAACTTCGCGCTCTATTCCGCTCTGAAAGATACTCAGCATTAGTAGATTATTGACGACCTCCGAGTCCGAGTGAGTCATCCGAACGAATTGCTCTCATTTTTTGTATGGCACGTTGCTGCCAGTCAGCATGGCTCTTGGGACTGTAACTGGGAAAAAATCCGCAGTGAACTAAGGGAGGTGAGTATACTATTGTGACCTCCAGAATGCTCTTGAACTAATGGTTTGTTGACAGCGTAAAGTTTACCTTTCGATGATTCTTCTTGGTCATTGTCCAAAATTCACGCGACTGTTCACTGCTGTGCGCCCCCTCGTCATTCTTCGTCAACTCCTTCGCTTATCACCTTACAAATGTTGCATAGATGTCACCTCCACTCATAGAACCATGGTTCCCTCCCTTCTCTCACCTCACGTACCTGTTATCGGGTTTCACGCCTTCCGGCGAACTAGGAGGTAATGCTCATTGCATGACCTCCTAGTTTGCGTAATGTGCTTACGATCTTAACTCAGGTGCGGTGCCGCCGATGGTGTCCGCGGGACATCCTGCATCATCAGTTTTCGTCCCTTCATCTATAGAAGGTAATGCTCTTCCATACGATGCCGTAGTCTACGTAATTTTCTCACCAGATCCTCCAGATACGGCGCTGGACTCCCTACCCGAACTACCTGACTATGAAACACGAGACCCGTATGATCAGTGGCCGGAGTCGTCCATTTCGCAGCACCCGGGATCCGATGCCATCTTCCCGCATGTTCCAGAAATAGACCCGTTTCCCGATCTGCGTGGAGGCCCGCCGCCTTGCAGTTCAGCCGCAGTGCCAAACCAACCACACTTCAACTTGAGTGATGAACCTGATGTACAAGAACTCGCTCCGACGTGCTTGCCTGTGCCTCCCCATGGTAGACCGCACGATCATACGAAGAAGGTCGATGCTGGTGACAATTGTGCAAACGCAAGCGCAAGACCTATGTCATCTGGAGCGTCTGACAAGAAGAGTGATAACGAGTGGACTGGGACGCTCATTTTGAACGGCAGATGCGTCTCCGCAAGGGCTCTACCTGCTGCAGCGGTTGGCGATCCGTGCGTACATGTTTCATTAAATGCATATAAGTTGAATACTAATATGCATACAGAAAGCTATCGACGTTTCCAAACGAACTGGATGTTAAAGTTAATGCCAGTGATGGTGACAGAGTATCCACTGTCGACATCCAGAGTTGGATACGTGAGAACAAGGTCCCGATGTTGCAGTTGAGCTGCAGGGATGAGAAGGACAACAGCAAATTCGACCAGTTAGTTGAAAAGATAAGGCCCCACGGCGTGAGTCGCCCGAGCTACTTCCTTCCTCCTCACCCCTCACGTTTTTGACAGTACGCAATTGTGACGTGGATGAACCGAGAGCGACTTCTCCTTGCGCCGCTTGGCAAAGTCCTCCTCTGTGCTACATTTCCGGAAGACAGGGACGTGAAACGACCGATGCGCCAACCGCTGCGACCAGTTCGCGTCTTAAATCGCCCATCGGGGACTGGAAAAAATGGAAACACTGAAAAAAAGGGAACCTCTCCAAAGAAGGAAAAGTCTCGGAAAAGAGAAAAGTCCCAGCCAAGTTCACGGTCTCAGCCTTATTCTAGGCCAACGTCAACGCCAAAGTCGCCTCGTGAACCGTACCTCGTCGATGCACCACAGAATACCATAACTCCGCAGCCCCGTGACGCACGGCCTGAACAGCCGCCAATACACTACTACCCTCAATGTGGTATGGAACCCCCACAAGGCGAGATTAACCCGTCCAGCTACCATCATCAAATGGATGGGTTCGCGCAGTACCAGACGCTATCGCCGTCTCGGCCTCTAATAGAGCAACAGCCTTACTTCCCACAACCACAGTGGGACACGATGTACGCTGACGGAGAACAACCAGTTCGTCAGTGGATGGAAGTAGGCACAGCTGGCTGCATGTCTGACTCGTCCAACGTGAAATCAGAATCAATGAACGTCTCCAAGATGTTCGACGAATGCGTGGATTTTGATGGTAACGCGGTCCAGTAGTATGACAGGTTCTCATGAATTATTTTCTTCGGAGTTACGGTGGCACCCCGAATATATTTTGTTATAATATTCTCGTTGGAAATGCGTGTCCAACAAGGCAGGTGTTCTGGACATGACGTGGGTAATGGTAACGTTAACAATGCGAATGACAAGCGAGCTGGGAAAACGCTGTCTTGAGATTTTTTTTTTCTGTTCCTTGTACTCCCTTCGGTAACTTGAAGAGCGAAGCGACCCATCATCAAGATCAAGATCATTCCCCCACCCTCCCCCCGCCATCTACCTGCCACCAGGTCCTCCGATAATGATGCTGGACTAACCATCACCACCCAAATCGCGTGCCCATGGAACACGATACATAGCGGATAATCAGTGGTCAAGATGCCCATTTGGCAGCGGACGAGGTTGCATATGGCACAGGTTCTAGCAACGGACTCGGTTCTTAATTTGTGTGTACGTTCTCTTATGTGACTTTTGCCAATCGAAGACAGACGTCTGGGCAGTGAGGGGCATCCGAGTCGTCGATGTGCCTAAAGTGAACTGGACCATACCTACACGACATGCCAGCTGGGAACTGCAGGACCAGGTCCCAGCCGCACGAATCAAAGGCGCACAAGAGGGTTGGGCAACGACAGCTTTGACCAGCTACAAGTTACTGGGAGATGGCGAAGTACTGTATAGGTCCCTGCTCAGCCCTGCCAGTCAGTGCGTGACCTTCAAGTTCTCCTTGCCTTCCACCGTCCGGTAAGAGCCGACCCTGTGTGGCATTCTCTTCTGGCATGCTGGAGGAGCTAAATTACGGACTAACAGATCGCAAGAGCTGCAACAATAGACATGGTCGCAAGAGAACGACCCTTTTTCAGTCAACATTTCATCCGTCGGTAAAGAAAAACATTGAGGGTGGCATCCGCGATGCAGTGGAAACGCTCGCTCAGCCAATGTCATCACAGCTCTAATTGCAGCCGCAAGCTCAGTAGAATGAGGAACTAGTATAGTGGAGACATGCTTGACGGTTAGATGGTTGTGATGCCCGGCCAGATGCCCTAGAAATTATGTCACGATCGTGTCTAGTTGATGTGTCAAGAGGAATGACTCGGTACAAATGAGACCACGTGACTGACTCGCCCGACAGCCAACAGCCCTGTGAAACTGTAGTCAATAGTCGGCAGTCGGCACATTCCATGCCACGAGTACGCCACGCCACGACTGGCACCGCGGTGGGAACCGTGGGATCCTAGTGATCCAGAATTCCTGATCCCTTCCCCACCAAATATCAACCTTGAATTCGGGTACAAGTCACAGGCCTTCAAATTGGTTTGGCAATGAATACGAATGCGGTACTCCCACAAGCGACTGATCCCACCACTGCGACTCAAACCCTGCAACAAGTCAGCTCTGACGGTATCTCTATACCTGATGAACATGTGCTCAGTGCGTTGTCTCAGCACGGGCAATCCCACAACAACAATAGCCCCGAAGCGCAGCAGCCACAAATGCCTCCTGGTACTGTCCCAGCGTCGATGACACCGCCTGTTGAGCAGCGTGGACCCGCACAGGGTAATGAGCGGTTCATTGATGATGAGAACGGTTCAGGAACGGGTGCGGGCGTGGATCTTAGAACGGGTCCACAGTGGTCAGGGACGGTTGCGTGGCGGGGGATGGACACCGTGCGGAATGAGAGGAGAGAGGTACGAATGCAGGTCACAGCGACCGCATCAAAGGGGGACCCGTGCGCATTTTCTCCTAAGGAATCTTCAAGGACTTTATATTCACGCTCTCATTGTAGATTGGCATCAACGTGGCCAAGAGTCTTGTTACTCGCGCCTGCTGGGCCAGCAAGGTCAATCGATGTGTTATGGGATTGGATCGG